>JAAZTK010001336.1:0-14483 GCA_036507255.1 Megalothorax incertus
TATCTTGATAGGATAAAACAAGCTTATTGCCTTAATTAAGCTTTATAAATTTATAACCCTTAGCTTCAAATTCTAATGTGCAAAACACCTAAGCTTAAAAAGATAAGCTAATTTAAGCTATTGGGCCCATACCCCAAAGATGATTTTTCTCTTTTTAATATATAAAAATTTATTATTTATTCCCTTCATTTTTATATTAATTTTAGGTACTCTACTAGCAGTTTCCTCCAGTTCCTGATTCCCAGCTTGATTGGGACTAGAAATTAATTTATTAAGAATTATCCCCCTAATTTTTTATAACTCTAAAAATCAAATCAACGAAGCAGCCGTCAAATACTTTATTATCCAAGCTCTAGCCTCTAGAATTATTATTCTGTCTATTGTCAACCTCCCCCATCTGACCAATTTCAACCTAAACCTTAATGTTGTAACTATTTCATTAGCCCTAAGTATTAAAATAGCCCTAGCCCCATTCCATCTATGAATTCCACAATTAATTGAATCATTTTCTTGACTCCAAGCTCTTCTTATTCTAACTTGACAAAAAATCGCCCCTATCATTCTAATCTCCTCCACATCCCCCAACTCCCTAGCTATGCTTTTAATTATTTCCTCTGCACTCCTAGGTAGAGTCGGAGGATTTATAATATTTAGCCCTAAAAAAATTATAGCTTTCTCGTCTATCAATCACTCCGGGTGAATGCTCTATAGACTTCTTATTAGATGAAACCTCTGATTTTTTTACTTTTTGATCTATTGTTTCATTTCTCTTTCCCTTATATTAGCCTTCGCTCAAAAAAACATTACTAATATTAATCAAATTAACACTAGTCCTAAGACTCCCCTATTAAAATTTTATTTCTCCCTTAACCTTCTCTCCCTAGCAGGACTCCCACCTCTTTTAGGGTTTCTCCCTAAACTCTTATTAATCTTTAATCTTCTTAAAACCCTTTACTCCCTAACCCTTCTAATCTTTTTGATAGTCTCTTCTCTCCTATCCTTATATTTCTATATAAAACTTATTATCTCCATAAACATAAATCCCCCCTTAAATTTTACCAACAAACCCATACTTGCACCCTTTAATTTTTTTTTATTTTTAAATCTCTTCATTAACTTGCTAATCCCCCCAATCTGTCTGCTCCTCTTTTAAGATTTTAAGTTAATTAAACTATAAGCCTTCAAAGCTTAAATTTCTTCAAGAAAATCTTAAGCTGAGGAATATATCTATTAAAGATTTGCAATCTTTCATCTCAGCCTATAAGTAGGATTACCCATCTTTAAATTTACAGTTTAATATCTTTTAGACCTTACTTATTTTGCGTTGATTATTCTCTACTAATCACAAAGACATTGGAACGATATATTTAATTTTTGGAGCGTGAGCCGCTATAGTTGGAACTGCCTTTAGAACTCTCATCCGATTAGAATTAAGCCATGCTGGAAGTTTTATCGGAGACGATCAAATTTATAATGTAATAGTTACTGCCCATGCTTTTATCATAATTTTTTTTATAGTAATACCTATCATAATTGGAGGATTTGGAAACTGACTAGTACCAATTATGCTAGGGGCCCCCGATATAGCTTTCCCTCGAATAAATAATATAAGCTTCTGGCTTCTCCCCCCCTCTCTAACTCTTTTACTTTCAGGAGGTCTAGTTGAATCTGGAGCCGGAACAGGATGAACAGTTTACCCTCCCCTAGCCTCGAATGTCTCTCACGCAGGAGCTTCAGTTGACTTATCTATTTTCAGCCTTCACTTAGCTGGGGTGTCCTCTATCCTAGGAGCAATTAACTTTATTACTACTATTATTAACATACGAACCCCCGGGATAACCTGAGACCGGACATCCCTATTTGTCTGATCAGTCTTAATCACTGCCATCCTACTTCTTCTATCCCTTCCGGTTTTAGCCGGTGCCATCACCATACTACTCACTGATCGGAATATTAATACTTCATTTTTCGACCCCGCTGGAGGGGGGGACCCCATTTTATATCAACACCTATTCTGATTTTTTGGTCACCCAGAAGTCTACATCCTCATTCTTCCCGGATTCGGGATAATTTCTCATATTGTAACGTCTGAGAGAGGGAAAAAGCAAACTTTCGGACAACTAGGGATAATTTATGCTATAAGAACTATTGGAATCCTAGGGTTCATTGTTTGAGCACATCACATATTTACAGTAGGAATAGATGTAGACACCCGAGCTTACTTTACAGCTGCCACTATAATTATCGCCATTCCCACTGGAGTAAAAGTCTTTAGTTGAATTGCAACTCTTCAAGGCTGCAATCTACAACTAACCCCAGCTCTTCTGTGAGCTCTTGGTTTCATCTTCTTATTCACAGTCGGAGGACTAACCGGTATTGTACTAGCCAACTCCTCTATTGACATTATTCTCCACGATACCTACTATGTTGTTGCCCACTTCCACTATGTCTTATCTATGGGGGCTGTATTTGCCATTATAGCTGGCATAGTAAACTGATTCCCCCTATTCACAGGTGTTTCCCTTAACTCAACCTGATTAAAAATCCAATTTTTTACCATATTTATTGGGGTCAATTTAACATTCTTTCCTCAACATTTCCTTGGACTCAATGGCATACCTCGACGTTACTCAGACTACCCAGACGCTTTCTCGCCTTGAAATCTAATCTCTTCTATAGGGAATCACACTTCCACAGTAAGAATTATTCTATTTATCATAATTCTATGAGAATCTTTTAGAACTAACCGAAAAATCAACTATGATTTTCTCGTCACAAGCTCTAATGAATGAACAATCAATTACCCTCCTTCTGATCACACATTTTCTGAACTAAATCTAACTTACTCTTCCTAATGTGGCAGATTAGTGCAACGAAATTAAGACTCGGATATAATATTTTTCTTTAGGAATTCCAACTATTGCAGCTCTAAACCTCCAAAATAGCTCATCTCCTCTAATGGAACAACTTTCTTTTTTCCATGATTATGCCATAACATTTATTATTCTAATTATATCTATTGTAGCCTTTAATATAGCATCTTCTCTCTCTAATAAGATAATAAATGCAGAAATAACTGAATCCCACCATTTAGAACTTTTCTGAACAGTTTCCCCTTCTTTTATTTTAATCGCCCTAGGCCTTCCCTCCATTCGACTGTTATATCTTCTAGACGAAGTCTTTAACCCATCAATTACAATTAAAACCCTCGGGCATCAGTGATACTGATCCTACGAATACACAGACTTTTTAAATATCGAATTTGACTCTTACATTAAACCCCTAACCCAAAAAGACCAATTCCGTCTACTAGAAACAGACAACCAACTTTTTATCCCCATTAACTCTCAAGTACGAAATTTAATCTCAGCTGCTGATGTACTTCACTCCTGAACAATTCCATCCCTAGGTGTAAAGGTAGATGCAGTTCCCGGCCGCCTTAATCAAATTAACTTCCTTCCAACTATTATTGGAAAATACTTTGGCCAATGCTCTGAGATTTGTGGCACTAACCATAGTTTCATACCCATTAACTTAAATATTGTTTCACCTAACAAATTTATTTCCTGAATCAAATCTGTAAACTCGTTTAGAAGCTTATCCTAAGCATTGGTCTCTTAAACCACAGAAGCCGAAGGCCTTAACGTAAAGCTTTAATTAAATAATAATAATATTTCTCTGTCAGAGAGAACTTGCCCCCAGCAAGCTTTAATTCCTCAAATGGGCCCACTTATATGATTCATCCTCCTATCATCTTCTTTCCTAGTCCTCTGAACAATTATCAGAAAGCAAATTTTTAATCTTAAAATATCATCGCCGGGCTCTTCGGCCTTGAAGCCTCGTCTCTCCGCCTCTAAGTGAATATGATGGTAAATCTTTTTTCTGTTTTCGACCCATCTTCTTCCCTTATTACCAATTGAACAAGTTTGATTCTAGTAACGTTGCTCCTCCCCCAAACATTTTGAGTAATAGGCTCAAAGGCCTCTTCTATTCTTTCCATAGTTTGCAGAAAACTTCATTCAGAATTTAAAATTTTGGTAAACCAAGACTTAACTCCTGGCCTAACTAAAATTTTTATTGCCATACTTCTTCTAATTGCCACAAATAACGCCATAGGCCTTCTACCCTACACCTTTACCGCCACAAGCCATCTAGCCCCATCAATGGCTATATCTTTGCCCTTGTGATTAGGTCTAATATTATATGGCTGGTTTAACCACACTAAGCATATACTAGCGCACTTAGTGCCCCAAAGCACTCCTCCAGTGCTCATGCCATTTATAGTAGTAATTGAAACTGTTAGAAATCTTATCCGTCCCCTCACCTTAGCCGTTCGTCTAACTGCTAATATAATCGCTGGGCATCTTATTATAACCCTTCTAGGAAACCAAATGGCCGATAACTCCATAATCATGTCTGGTTTCGTTCTTCTTGTCACTCAAGTCACCCTTCTTATTCTAGAATCTGCAGTAGCCCTTATTCAATCCTACGTCTTTACTGTTTTAGCCTGCCTGTATTCTAGAGAAGTAAATTATGTTAATTCGCTCTAATCATATTTTTCACATAGTAGATCAAAGCCCATGACCCATTACAGGGGCTATCGGGGCTATAGCCCTCACTACAGGCATAGCTCAATGATTTAATGCTAATGAAATAAATCTAATACTCTCAGGAGTACTCCTACTTATTGTAACAGCATTTCAATGATGACGAGATGTATCACGAGAAGCTACTCTCCAAGGCCTGCACACCTCTTTTGTGGCGAAGGGACTTCGATTAGGCATACTTCTATTTATTCTCTCGGAAGTATTTTTTTTCTTTTCTTTTTTCTGAGCCTTTTTCCACAGAAGCCTTGCCCCAACCTTTGATACTGGTGCCCAATGACCCCCTGCCGGAATTATCACCTTTAACCCCACTCAGGTTCCCCTACTAAATACTATTATTCTCCTAGCCTCAGGAGTCTCAGTCACTTGGGCCCACCATGCCCTTATAGAGGGTAAGGCTTCAGAAACATCCCAAGCTCTGTTTGTTACAGTCATCCTAGGTCTCTACTTTACTGCTCTACAGGCACTAGAATACTGAGAAGCTTTTTTTTCCATCTCCGACGCTGTTTACGGAGCAACATTTTTTGTCGCCACAGGCTTCCACGGCCTTCATGTAATTATTGGAACCCTTTTCCTGATAACATGTCTCGCACGTCACTCCATGGGTCACTTCTCCCCTAACCATCATTTCGGATTTGAAGCTGCCGCCTGATATTGACACTTTGTAGATGTAGTTTGACTATTCCTATACATAGTAATTTACTGATGAGGCCATTAAAATATAAATACTTAGTATACCAGACTTCCAATTTGGTAGACCCTCATCGGATATTTTAATATTATACACTAGATTTCTATTAATTCTAATTTCCATAGTTTTTCCTATCATAAATCTCCTACTGGCGACTAATTTTCTCCCCATACGAGAAAAACCCTCCCCATTTGAATGCGGGTTTGACCCCCCAAACACAGCTCGACTGCCATTCTCTCTTCAATTCTTTCTTATTGCAGTTGTGTTTTTAGTTTTTGATGTAGAGATTTCTCTCATACTTCCAATGCCCATTATGAGAAACTTAAGCCCCAATCTCATTAACCTCCCCCTAACTTTTCTTTTCATTTTAATTCTTCTGGGCGGACTCTGGTATGAGTGAACAGGAGGAGCCCTAGACTGAAAATTCTAGAGTTTTAGTTAAATATAATATTTAGGTTGCATCTAAAAGGTACGTTCTGTAAACTTTACTTTAAAGACCATGCAGTTTCGACCTGATAAAAGGCTAAAGCCCTTTTTATTTGAAGCTAAAATAGCCTATCCCTGTTAAGGATATATTGGTTCATCCCCTTATAAAGAGTTCATTGGAAGCTGCTAACTTCCTATAAAGTTTTGCTTACTCTTTCATAGTAGTTTATTTTAAAACATTACTTTTTCAGGGTAAAGATGAGGCATTATCCTAAGAATGCAAGCAGAAAATTCACCTAAAGATCTTCAATCTTTTGCTCTTTTTAAGCTATACCCGCAGGATAAACTAACGAATGCTACTATCAGGAAAATTCCTATTAGTAAAACCCCAACACTCAACTCAACCCCTAAGCCCCCTACTCTAGAAACCCGCAAGATTTGCTGGTATGCCCCCTGAGACCCATAATATTCAGCTCAACCCTGATCCACTATCTTTAAAATCTTTCCCCCAAACCGTAAGGTTGCAGCAGCAGGAAATCTAGATAAAAAATATATAAATCATATTCTTCCTAGCCCTCTACTAAAATAAGAAACCCGTAAAATTCTATTAAATCAAAATTTTGTCCAAAGCGTTGCTACTAAAAGACCTGACGCAGCTACTCCTACAAGTAATGATAAAAACCCTCAAACCCTTAAACCACTATATAGCAGCGGAATGTAAGCCCATCTAAGCACAGACCCCCCCACCAAAGCCCCAAGATATAACAACCCCATCGGCAAAAAAGATAGGGCTGCCTCTTCTCCCCCAACTAATCTGGGCTTAGTTCCCAACTCTCCCATGTACTGATAGTACACTAGCCGAATTCTGTAAACCCCTGTTCTTAAAATTGCTAATATTATTAAATAATAAAATCCAACCCCTATCCCCGCAAACTCCGTCACCTCAATAATTAAATCCTTGGAGTAAAACCCAGACATAAACGGAAACCCCGCTAAAGCTAAATTAGCTGCCAATATATAACAAGAGATAATTGGCATAGAATTTAATTGCTGCCCAATACCCCGAGTATCCTGTTGGTCCACTCCCCCATGAATGTACAAACCAGCGCATAAAAATAATAAAGATTTAAACAAGGCATGTCTTAACAAATGAAAGAAAGCCAATTCCACTAATCCCAAAGATAAAGCAAATATTATAACCCCTAGCTGTCTGAGAGTAGAAAAAGCAATAACCCTCTTTATGTCCTTCTCGAAACAAGCCCCCAACCCGGACACCAGCATAGTTAAAAAACTCAGCCCCAACAAAACCTCTCTGCAACCCAAAATTCTCGAAAACCGAATTAATAGATATACTCCTGCCGTTACCAACGTAGAAGAGTGTACTAAAGCAGACACAGGAGTGGGAGCTGCTATAGCAGCGGGTAGCCAGGCTGAGAAAGGAACCTGAGCAGATTTAGTAATGGCTGCTAAAATAATTAACCCCATTAGCATGGGCCCCCAAAACTCTTCTTCCCACATTAACAATCACCCCACCCCTCAATCCCCCAAAATTGCCAATAATCTAATACTTAATAAAATCGCCACATCCCCAATTCGATTTCTAAGAATTGTGATTATCCCAGAATTGGCAGACTTCGCATTCTGATAGTAAATAACCAAACAATACGACACCAACCCTAAGCCGTCCCATCCTAATAGGATGCTAATTATATTAGGACTCAAAATCATAAAAAACATCGAAAGCACGAATATAAAAACCAAAAAAATAAACCGCCCAAATCTTAAATCAGCTCCCATATAATACCCTCTATAAATTATAACTATCCCAGAAATCAACGCAACCACCCCAATAAATGCCAATCTTAGTCAATCCACTAATCCTAAAAAAACGATATCAACCCCCCAAATTCTAAAAATCAGTCATTCTGCAATTCACACTCTTCTATTCATTTCTACCCATAGTCCGGATAGTAAACTGACCACCCCAACCGATCCTGTTAATACCCCCACATAAAATCTAATCAATCCAGCTGCCCTCAAAACTTATAAGTAATACTATCTAAACAACCACAATGTTTTATTTTATTTAAACTATATAAATTTTAAACCCCTATAATCACTTCAGGCTTTAAAAATAATAAATTTAACGGAATCAAATGTATTAACATCACCACTCTCTCTAAATTTCGAATTCCTCAAAAAGACTGACCAGAATTTATATATTTCCCGTGCTGGGTCCGTCTAAATAAATAAATAGTAAAAACCGCCCCCATAAAAGACCCAACAGGAAAAATTAATAACATTCCTCAATCATACTTTAGAACGGAACCCATTAAAAAAATTTCTGATAATAAATTAAGAGAGACAGGAGCCGAAATATTCGCCGCACACAGCAAAAACAGGAACAACCCCGCCCCTGGTAGGTAAACCAACAAACCCTTATTAATAAATATTCTCCGACTCGCCGATCGCTCGTAATAAACGTTCGCCATATAAAACAACCCAGAAGAAGATAACCCGTGTCTTAACATTATTCCGAGGGACCCTAACATGCCTCACTTAAACCCTCTCATTAACCCTCCTAATACTAGCCCCATGTGAGCGACAGAAGAGTAAGCCACCAAAGCCTTTAAATCATTTATTTGACAACAAATAAATCCCACAATCAATATTCCAACAAGTCTTAAGCCCACCAAATATACCCCAACAGATGTCAGAACCCCACTTAACACTACTCCCACACGCCCTAACCCGTAACCCCCCAATTTTAATAAAACCCCCGCCAAAACCATGGAGCCAGCCACGGGAGCCTCTACATGAGCCTTAGGGAGCCATAAATGCACTAAAAATATAGGCATTTTTACTAAAAAAGCAGAAACCACCACCATTCCCCCCAAATACATCTCATAGGACGCAAACTCCTCCACTCACGGAACTATAAGCAAGCCCCCTCTTCCTCTATAAATAGCTAAGATTAAGAATAGTAAAGGCAAGGATGCAAAAATAGTATAAAACATAAAGTACAACCCAGCCTGAAGTCGTTCTGGCTGATAACCAAAACCTAAAATAATCAGTAGGGTTGGCACTAAAGAAGCCTCAAAATAAAAATAAAACCCCATTAATCTCATCTCTCTAAATCTTAAAAACAAAACTAATAATAACCCCATTACTAACAGTCTAAACTCTCTTCCCCTCATACGAGCTAACCTTAAAGAACTTATTACTATCAAAATACCCAAAACTAATCTCAAAATTACCAAACCAAACCCCCATAAATCACCCATTAGGCCAGAATTAAGTTTTATTAAAATAAATCTAAACCCTCCTACTATATAAACTATTGTTATAGCCATTAACCCCACTACTATCCCCCATCATCTAACAAACCCCCATCCAGATAGGGTTAAGATCCCTAAAGCTAACCATATTTTTATCATAATTAATATATCCTCAAAGCATTCTCCCTAAAGCCCCTCCTCTATAAACCCGTCTTATTATAATTAGAACAGCCAATCCTAACACACCCTCTCTTACCACAAAAATTAAAAACACTAAAGGAATATAAATCATATCCCCATAAAACCCTCCCGCTATCCCTAAAAATACTCCTAATGAAATACACTCTAAACTTAATAAAATTAACAATAGATGACCCCCCTTTATCACCAAAGAATAAAGCCCCACCCCACTCACTACTAGGCCAATGAATCAAATTATTACTCTCTTAGTTTAACAAAAAATTAAAGTTTTGTAAATTTTAGATCCATTTGGAGAGAGTTCAGAAGAAGAAACCTTTCAAAAACACCCAAAGTTATTATTTTTTATAAACTACCCTCTGTATTTTAACTGTCTCTACTGCAATTGCCCTCTCAGCAACCCTCTTTCTCTTTCTAGTTAACCCCCTAAGAATAACTGCTCTCCTGATTATCTTAACCGTCCTCTCCTGTCTTCTTATCAATCTTACTGTTGCTAAAGCTTGACTCCCTTTTATACTTTTCTTAATTTATGTAGGGGGCATAATGGTCCTATTTATTTATATTACAAGACTAACTGCCAACAGTCTTTTCTTGTTTAATAAAAAAACCCTTATTCTCCTAACAAGCCTCATCTTGACCGGCTGCTCTACCCCTATCTTTTTTTCTTCCACTAAATCTTCCACTATTTTTTCCCCCTCTGAAGCGCCTATTCTAAAAATTTTTTCTTCTTCCTCAATTATCCCAATGCCCAGTATTATAATGTACCTTCTAATTATTTTATTTTTAGTAACTATTATCACCTCTTTGAACCAAGCCCCGCTTCGCCTCCTTTCATCTTATGCTTAATTATCAGAACTTAGACCCAATTTCATCGACAATAATAGAATCCTTAGTAAAACACCCAGTTCCTACTAACATTAACAGCTGATGGAACTTTGGCTCTCTTCTCGGCCTTTCCTTGATAATTCAAATTATTACTGGCCTACTGGCTGCTATACACTTCACATCAGATATCTCTACTGCATTTGATAGAGTAGAACATATAATACGAGATGTTCCTAACGGGTGACTTATTCGCATCTTACATGCTAACGGAGCCTCTATATTTTTCATTTGTTTGTATCTTCATACTTTCCGCGGAATTTATTATTCCTCTTTCAAGCTATTTCACACATGAATAATTGGGGTCACAATAATATTTTTAGTCATGGCCACAGCTTTTATTGGGTACGTTCTCCCTTGGGGACAAATATCCTTTTGGGGAGCCCTAGTAATCACCAGCCTCATTTCAGCAATCCCGTACATTGGAACCGACCTTATCGTCTGAATTTGAGGAAACTCCTCAGTATCTGGTGCCACCTTAACACGCTTTTTTGCCCTCCATTTTCTTCTCCCTTTTATTATCTCAGCCGCAGTAATGGTTCATTTAATTTTCCTCCATCAATCTGGCTCGTCCAATCCCCTTGGCATTAACTCTAAATCAGATAACTTTTCGTTCCACCCCTTTCACTCTTCCAAAGATGCCTTTATAAGCCTGATACTCATTCTTATCCTCCTAGTCGTATCCTTAGAATACCCATTTGCTCTAGGAGACACCGAAAATTTCATCCCAGCGGATCCTATTGTTACCCCCATCCATATTCAACCAGAGTGATACTTTTTATTTGCTTATGCTATTCTTCGCTCTATCCCTAGTAAACTGGGGGGAGTCATAGCCCTAGTAGCTTCAATTGCAATTTTATACACCCTTCCATTCTTAATCTCATCTAAACTCAACAGAAACCAATTCTACCCAATTGCTAAATTTTCCCTTTGAACTCTTCTAGCAGTCACAATTCTTTTAACCTGAATTGGAGCCCAACCTGTAGAACCCCCATTTGTTATTATTGGTCAAATCTTAACTATATCCTACTTCTCCCTTATCCTCTCATGACCTCTCACCAATATAGCCTGAGACAATATTAATAAGTAGCTATTTGTCTGAATTTAAGTATATATTTTGAAAATATAGTATATGGGTTGACTCCCTTATTAGCTTATCTTAACAATCTGACCAATACATAAAATTCGATAAATATCAATACAACCGGCAAATAAGCCCTTCATGCCAAATTTATCAATATATCATACCGATATCTAGGAAAAGCCCCCCGAATTCAAATAAAAGTTCTCACCAAACCTGCCCCTACGACCAAAGTTATAATTAAATATCTAAACCTAGTAAATATAAAAACGAAAAAGACACCCATAAAAATAATACTGGCATACTCGGACAAAAATAAAATAGCAAATCCCCCTCTTCCATATTCTACATTAAACCCCGAAACCAACTCCGACTCTCCTTCTGCGAAATCAAAAGGAGACCGATTTGTTTCTGCCACCATGGAAGCAAATAATAATAGAGCTATCACCCCAAACACCCACAAGATTCATATATTTTCCTGAAGCAATACAAAATCCAATAATTCGTATCTTCCTAATATAAAAATTACTCTTAAAAAAATTAAAGCCATTCTCACCTCATAAGAAATAGTTTGAGCTGTCCCACGCAAAGCCCCTAAAAGAGCATAAAGAGAATTTGAAGACCAACCTCTCCCAATTAAAACATACACCCCCAGAGCTCTACATCTCAAAAAAAAAATAACCCCCAAACCGTAACCCACTAACCCTCTTCTCAATGGAATTAAACTTCATATTGATAAAGACACCAATAAAGCAACCACTGGACTAAAATAATAAATTAAAAAATTCCCTTGTCTTAAAATAAAAAATTCCTTGATAAACAATTTAACGGCATCCCCCAAAGATTGAATAATTCCTATTACCCCAACCTTATTAGGCCCCTTACGAATTTGGATATACCCTAAAATCTTTCGTTCCAATAAAATAATAAAAGCCACAGCCACTATAATCCCCACAACCATAACTAGTCAACCCCCTAATAATCTCATATAAAGCATAGTAATTATTACTTGATTTTTCAATCATTTAGAAATTCTAAATTTCTTACACTAATCTGCCAAAGTAACACTTTTTAAAATCAACTGCAATCCTTTCGTACTAACAATATCTAATCTTTTCTGAAGATAGAAACCAACCTGGCTCACGCCGGTTTGAACTCAAATCATGTAAAAATTTAATAGTCGAACAGACTATTTTCTATTCATGCTGCCAAATAAAAACTCTTTAATTCAACATCGAGGTCGCAATCTAAATTATCAATAAGATCTCTTCAATTCAATTACGCTGTTATCCCTAAGGTATCTTTTTCTACTCCAAAATTCAAGAAATTTTATACTCTAAGAAGTTTTTCTTATTCTTTTACCACCCCAGTAAAGTATGATTCAATTTAATATTTCATCTACTCAACCTAAATTTTTTATACCAAGATCTATAGGGTCTTATCGTCCCTCAGACCTAAAAAAGCATTTTCACTTTTACTTTAAATTCAATTTATAAATCCGTCAAAACCTTAAATTATTAAACCATTCATTCTATTTTCTAATTAAAAAACTAATTATTATGCTACCTTAGCACAGTTAAATCCTGCGGCCCTTTAGTAATCCAGTGGGCAGGCCCTATCTTTTAATTTTAAAGAAAATGTTTTTGATAAACAGTTAATCTAAAAACAAGTTTAATTAATTTCATCTTTTCTTTCATTAACTAATTTCAACCCCTACTAATTCCATCATTTTAATTTAGCATCAATGCCACTAAAATATATTTTCTGATCTAAATATTAATTATTTAATCCACATAAAATTTTACTAACTTCACAGAAGACTAACTCTAAGCCCACTTTTTATTTAACTAATCTCACTGATAAAAAATCATTGAAAGCTCAACCCCTCAATTTTTCTGTATATTTTCAACCAGATATCAACCAAATCGTATTCCGTTTCAGAACTATACCAGCCTAATTTTATTCTACATATTCTTTAACTCATATAAACCCTAGGTATTCGGGAACTTACTATCTAATAAATTTAAACAAACCATAATACTAAAGGTACCACCCTAATTTTATCTAATTTTTTTCTGCTCTTACAATTTTCTAACATTCAAGTTTCTTAATCTCACTACCCTGCGTATAATTTAACACTCACCCCCATCCCTTAAAGATATATTTCATAAATACCCTATTCAATGTAACTGAATTGCTTAACAGCCTTATCTCTAGGAACCCCTTCCAGCACCCCTACTTTGTTACGACTTATCTCATTTATTTACGAGAGTGACGGGCGATATGTGCATAAACTTTATTTAATCAAATTTTATTTATTTCAATTTTACCTTTAAATTAATTTTATTTTTCATAGTCTTAAGCCCTCTAATATAACTCATTTCAAACTTTTAAACCCCACACCTTGATCTGACTTCGATTTAAAACCTCATATAAACATTAAAAATTTTTACTTAATTCAACGATATATGAGTTTATAAAAGAAAATTAACTGTGGGCTATCATTTATAGAACAAGTTCCTCTAATAATTGATTTACCGCCAAATCCTTCAAGTTTTTCTCAATTAACTACTAATACATTTTTCATAACTGGGTCTCTAATCCAGGTCTTTATACTCTTTAAATTTATAATTTTAATACCGACTCACATTTCACTGCTTCTATAAATCCCCTAAAACTACCTAACAAATCTTATCCCAAGGTCTAACCGCAGCTGCTGGCACCTTTTCCGCTACAACTAAACCATGACCGTAATTTCCATAATTTTATCTACTGCCACCAATTTTCATATAAATCTTAGTACCCAAATTTTATAAGACAGAATCAAACTTTTATTGATTTTTTTATAAAAAATACTAAAACTGTGTAAAATTCAAAGAATTAATCAGCTTGCCAGTGCCCCCCGCGCGCCCCCGCGCGCCCCCGCGCGCCCATAATTTACCCAACCATCTTTGCTTAATTTTAGATGGTTGGGTAAATTATATATATAAATGTTTATACTATCCATACAAATTTATTATTGGGAGATCTATAATAAAATTTATTATTGGATCTAAAGATGAGTACAAACCCAAAAAATATCTAATTTAAATAAATAATTTATATATGATTAAATAATTAACTCATTTTTTTTTAGATAACATTTATTTAGATGAATAATATGAAAGTAAATTATTATTAACAAAATATAGTAACCAAAAGGTTATATATTTATATATATATATGCATATTGAATGAGACTATTTTTTTTTTTGGTCCTCACTTTTTAAAAAATTCATTTACATTTTTTTTCCACTTTTCATAGACTTTTCGAGGGGGGGGGG
>JAAZTK010001337.1:0-14478 GCA_036507255.1 Megalothorax incertus
AAAGTTTAAGGATTGTAATTAAGTATATCTTGTTATGTATTTGCAAAAAAAAAGTTAAGTATCTGTAATTTCAATTAAGAGTACTTACATTATGTACCTTTGACCCCAATCCATTGTACTTTAATAAGGAAAGATCACCAGAATTGAATTAATTTTTGGTTTGCATTTTGAAGAAATCTAAAAGAAATTAAGTATCTGCAATATTTGGTGATTCAGAGATACTTATCAAATATACGGATAAGATAGAAGTATAAAAAGCAATTGAAAGCTTATATTGCAAGCATTTAAATAGGAATAGATCGAAGGTAAAAGAGAGTTTTAGGTTAAGTGATATACATTAGGTGGATACACAATTTCTAATTGATTATAAATTTTAAAAAGTGTTCCAAAATAAAAATGCCAAATCAAAGCAAAAACTCAAGAATACTAATAAAAATAATGCAGATCTTACGAGTATTAGATTAACTCAGAGCTCTCAAAAGCAAGGAATTTAAACTTGCGAATCCCACCCATTATAAAAGTATAGCTAAAATTGTCCATAAAGAATCGAAATTGTTGTCCATCTAATACTACTACTAATGTTGTCAATTGTTAAACTATAATATCTTGAAATAATCAGGTTATCAATTGCTTACTCTACGAGTTAAGATTTGTACCCCAAGTCTCGAATAAGTTTAATTTAAAATTTAATTCCTTATTAAAATCCAAAGATGCTACGGATAGGAGAAAGTACAAGAGAGGAAATATGGGGGATTCAGTTAAAAGTTGACATTTCTCTCGAATGACATTTTAATTTCATATCTGATTATTGACACGACTTTGCGAGTTATGTTCCGAATGTTCAAAGATTCAAAAAGATATTAAAAAGTCCATTGCATCTTCATTTTATTTATTTTATCAAAACACCCGGCCCTTTTTTATACAAATAATATTTTACAATAATATGTAAGATTTTGAATGCACTTTATTAATAATCAAGTTTTTACTTGAGATCTTTGCAGTTAAATGCTTTGCGTAAAGGATAAAAAAATTAATTAAAAGATTGAATTTAACTCAATTAGTAAATTTAAGTTGACTACTCCAGCTTTATTTTAAACAGTTTGTACTTAACTAATTAAGGATAAGTAATACTGTATACAATATTATATTATTGCAGAATGCTGATAGATTAGCATGTTTGTATTACTCGTACAATTACCTCGTGTTTGTAATATTTTAAGTTTTATTAAAAGGATTTTTAGTTGAGATTAAATAGGCTTGCTTGCTTATGGATTGCAATATATATTTAATTATTATATTTTAAATATGAGACTGTTTGTGGTTTGCCAAAATATGCATATTAAATAGTAAGTATATTTAAGATTATATGTATTTTTCATCTATATTAAACTAGGTTTGGTTGAATTGAATGCATGTTTTATAATTATTTTAAAAGTTTTACAAATAGATTAAAATCATTCTAATAAAGTGCTATATTTTATTCTAGTTCTAATATATTTATTATATAATTATTTTAAACAAAGTTATCCCACCATATATAATTCTGTTTTTTGGATGTTTTTCAAACATTTAATTTGTACATGTTTGCAAATCTGCAATATTCATTAAATGAAAGGAATTTTTATATTGTCCAACTCTCCATAAAATTATATGTGTAATTAGTACAATTTACTCTACAATGCTACAAACTCCCTATACAGTAAATACAATATAATACTACTTCAATATCTCGATTCAGAGTTTTAATAATATATATTTTAGAATTATTTAATTTTGATTGTGTGAGAATTTTTCAATCAAACTTTCCTCAATGTTAAACCTCTTCTGTTTGAATCTATTTGTATTATTTGAGTGCGAAAGGTGTATATTATTTATATACAATACTATGCATATGTAAATTTGTATGGTTAATTGCAAATTTTTTAAAGATTATGAATGATTTTTTTGAATAATATTTAATAAATTGTAATATATAGCATGGACATAAATTGTACTATAAGGTTAAGTTTTTTGTATAGACATTTTTGGAAAGATTTCGTCAGCGTGATGAACAATCTGAGCTTCCCCAACCCCTCGTTTTTTGAACCCCTCTATCTCTCTCTCAAAATACTTAAGGAATTACAAACAACCGAAATTAACAAATTAATACCTACTATATATCCGTAGATGATTAATCCTAAGTAAGACGTTAAGAGAATAAATAAATATTCAATTTGAAAAAAATGTCTAAAGAAAGTTTCCAAAAAATTCTTAGATATTTAAGGCTATACAGATAAAGCTCTAGTAACTTTAGCTCGGCTCCAATGAGGTATACTCGTAGTTCCATTTACTCTTTGTATGCTAACCTTACTTTCCTCATTATCATCTTCCTGAATTGATCCTTCATCCTCTTCGAATCCTTCATCTCCTTTGGCAGAAGAATTTCGGATCTTATAGCGACTTTCGGCTCGTTTCTTCGAAGGAGTTTTATCCTTAGATTCCTCAATAGACTCAACAAGGGGCTTCCCTCCAGTTTCTTTTAGGAGAAATGCAAGTAAGGATCCGCCAATAGAAAGAAAGCTAAATGATATCATAGGGAGTGAGGGATAGATTCCTCCTAAATATGCAAGTTGAGGTGAAATTGCTCCACCTGTATATTTCAGTAAATTCAATTAGATTCCGAGTTCAAAATAATATAAATGTAAAACTTGCCAACGGTTGCTGATATTCGAGATATCCCAAATCCCATTGTCCTAATATTTGTAGGATAGCTCTCTGTAGTTAACACTCGGATAGCTGACCTTCCTCCAGCTATACAAAGCTTTCCAAAAAGCAGAAGGCAAATAAAAAGTTTGAAATACTCTTTCACATCAAAAAAGTGTTGGAGAATCGCTACGCATACGAAGAGGACAGCCGCTAGAAAAATGAATGTAAAGAGTGCCTTTCTCCGACCCAATCTATTATTAATCAGAAGAGCTACTCGAAAGCCAATTGCATCAGATAACCCCATAAGAAAAGTCATGAGGTATATAGAAATTCCCAAATTCTTCACATTATAACCTAATCCGAAGTAACAGGCGGACCAGCAGAACCAAATGCCTAAATATAAAATAAACAAATGTAAACCAATATGAATGTAAACAAATATAAAATAACACCTATAAATATAATGGTTTTAAATCTAATGTCCTTGATCCGGAAAAGGTCAATGTAACTGAGCCTTTCTCCTCCGCCTTGAGTAGCCGAGAACTCTTGAGCTGCGATACTTTTCAGCTCGTCTGAATCAACCGGAGTCTTTCCGTTGACTCTAGCAATAGTTCGAAGGACTGTTTCTGCTTCAGCCACCTTTTGATTTCTCAATAGCCATCTGGGGGACTCAGTTAAAAATGGCATTATAAAGAGAAGTGTGACAAAAGGAAGAGTAGTCCATAACATTAAATATCTCCACGGTTTGATGTAGTATGCTAGTAATGCAAGAATCATTATTCCTTCGCCCAAAGGTCCAACACAGCTACGGATATTTAGGATAAATTCAATAAGCTTCAAATTAAAATAAGAAATCACTCACCCGGCTAACTGTCTATATTCGGGAGTTAAGAATTCCATTGAGTAAATGCCATTCAAACTAAAATATCCAGCTATAGCTATTCCTCCGAGAAATCTTGCTCCAACATAAATATAAATATTCTGAGCTACCGCCGAAATTCCTTGTGATAGAGCCATTAGAAGTATTAATCCTGAAACGTTAATATATAATTGATGTACGGAATGCGGACAGTAAAAAATACAAAATCCGAAGAATACCTATGAAAGTTGGCTTCCTTCCATACCTGCATATATGCAGAAATCAAATTATATGAGTCGGAAATGGTATAAAAATATATTGATTAAACACATAAGTATATATATATACCAATCTGAGAGTTGAGGTGGTATAAGGTTTCCTTACAGTGGAAAATGCATAAGCAGATGGAGATTAAATTAATAATTTTTATAATATAAATGTTACCAAAAAGCATTCCACCCATTTGAATTGTCTAAAGTTTAAAAAAATTCATTTAAAATATTAAAGAGAAAGTTTTTAGCTGCAATTCACCGTTATCATGTCTGGGATATGAGCCCTCTCGCACACCAAATCCCACTAATAAATAATAATTTATTGTAAAACTTTTTTTAATGTATGACATTTGCATTTGGAGTGCATTCGAAGTTGTCAGAAATAAATTATAAAATATTGGAGAAAGTTTTCAACTTTCACTTGCTTTCATTCTTTCAAAAGTTTCCATTTATCGTTGCATTTATGGTGCATTTTTTAAATCTAAAAAAAACTTACTTCTGAAACAATAGAAATTTGACCTTCGACTGCACTTCTGACTCCAGTACAATTACAGATTTCTTTATTAGAAAATATTCCCTCTACTTCTGAGCAAGTCCATTTCTTCGGAATAAATCCTTTGATTTATATTCTGTGATTAGAACTCCTAAGAGAAAGTATCAGATATCTTACCGACAAAAATAGGGCAAAATGCGATAAATCCAGCAGAAATCTCATAAATGTTAATGGCCGACAGAATTAAAAATTGGAACCGACCGAACCCACCAACATCTTGTAACAAATCTTCAAAATTCTTTGGACTCTTCTTTATTTCATAAACGCCATTTGGCTTTGACATCTTAAATGAAACTAATCAAACTACAGGTGAACCTCATTCGATAATACATATTGTACAAATACCTATTACATTTAATCATATAGAAAGCTCTAATTTTGGGTAAAACAAAATGAAGACATATTATTAAAAATTCAAAGATTTTTTTGAGCGTCACACGCATTCACAATTTCACATTATCATGCAATATTTCTTTTAAGTAATTCGATATATTATCTATCTGTAAAAGTTCTACGGGTTTTATATTCTTATCAGAATCGCATACCGAACCGAAATATTATTTATGCACCAATTTATCCAGTCTAATAGGTTTATAAAGCGAATATGCTGCATCATATTAGTAGGGTACTGTTTGCAATATCCTTAAATTGAAATTTCGAATGTCGAGACAGAACTTGGAAGTATGAAGGTCAGACTGCATTTTATATGAGAAGTTTCATGGACATTTTGCGAATATCCGTATTCCTAAATTATCTGGTTTCTGAAACAAAATTATACTAATCAATAAAACTGGATGTGGGTAGTTGAAAACTATCAAATTACTTAGTAGGTACAGATATAATCATACATATAAGCTATCGATAGATAGATATCTATGCGGAATCATTATGATTTTATTTTCTCCAGTATGCATTTGATTTGGAAAACTGGAATCCTAAATTTTACAGCTAGCATTTCTTTGAATTTTGATGTACTATTTAAAAAAAATCATTTCATTCAAATCAATGAGTGATATACCAATAATTACTCATTTACTATTGATATTTAAAATTTAACTGATAGTGAAGCTGATAGGTACGATACAATAGATAATTAGACTCCTATCGTAGTTGCATATATGTATGTACTCGTAAAAGGCAACATGATAATAAAAAAAAATCATTCTGATTTTACAATTGTGTATAATTGTTGATCATCGCTTATGGCTTGTAGTGCAAATCAAAAGTCAAGATAATATAAAGGCAGGTGCTATGCTTAATATCTACTGAAAGCTTACAATATCTTAAAATGTGAATTGGATATTTATCGTAGTAACTTGAAAATAGGTAAGCGCTTTTTGCATATTTCCCATTTGTTTATTTGTCATTTGCGAATAATATTTTTTTTTAATTTAAATGACAGCGAGAAGTATAACCCATTTTAAGCTCACAGGTATTATGAACCTGATACAAATTTTTTAAATATGTAATTACAATATTAGTAGTGCGATTGTCGATATTAATTTTGATAATGCTTTAAAGCATTCGGAGGATGCCCAAACAATGCGTTGGACTTCAAACTTTAATCTCCCTTCTCAAAAAAGTAGGAGGAACCGCGTATATATTACAACCTTATCTCGAGTAAACTAATAAAGTCGTATAAATACACATGACTTGATGGCTTACCCTTATTAGTTATGATTTGTAAATCAATTCATAAAATTAACTTTACGAGTATAAAACCAGGATGAATTTCAAAGTAATATTATTTCTACTAGTAGGATTAATATCTTTCACACATTGTGCTAAAATCCTATTTCTTGTTATTGGGGGCAATTTTTCGCACAAAAATTCCATTTGGCCTTTGGGTTTGACCTCTACTTCATTTTTTAACCAAAACCTCATGCAATACTTTAAATATATCCGTAGTCACATCACTCGCAGATGAGGGTCACAATGTAACATTTTTATCGAGTCAACAAAAAAGTCCAATGATCCATCCAAAGGTGAATTCGTTACCAGACTAATTCTATAAAATATTTTAATCAAAAGAGCCTATAATGACACAGGTCAACGATCTTGCACCTAAACCGCTTGTTGATCTAATGAGCCAAGCTTATGCAGTAGATCGTCTAAAAGCAAGAAAGGAAGGAAAGGATGTTGAACTCTGGAATGCTTACACGGATGTCTCAGTAGCCGCATGCAAAGCAGCCCTCAGCAGCTCTGATCCAATCCTCAATTCGATTATAAATGACAAGAGTTTTGACCTAGCTGTGATAAATGCAGTTTTTGGAGAATGTGGATATTTTCTAGCTCATCGGCTTGGGGTTAAATATATCATATCAGATTCAACCTCCGTTCTTCCTTGGTTTAATGACCTGTTTGGAATTCCTGTGGAATCATCTTGGATTCCCCAAATGAGTGCAAAATTCGACAGGGGTTGGGATCGATTAAAAAGTATTTTATTTATTTATATGATTGATTTATATATTTTACAGATTCTTTTCCTCTCTCGCTTTGGGATCGCCTCAGGAATAGCATTCAACCACTCTATTGGCATTATCAAATGACTTATGACATGTCACCTAGACTAGAAGCTCTATACAAAGAGACTTTTAAAGTAAATTCAGTTCCAACTCTGGCTGAATTGGAGAGAAATGCAAGTTTGATGTTTGTCAATTCACACGAGAGTTTTGATTTTGCACGTCCACTTCCTCCATTTGTGAAATCAATCGGAGGATTACAATGTTTCAATAATAAAGACAAGCCAATTCCGAAGGTATGGGAAAACATATATAGACATTAGACATAAGAGTATACGCGTACAAAAGACTAAAGTTAATTGGGTTTAATTTCCCATATAAGGAATTCTTGGACGTATTGGATGATGATGATGTCAAAGATGTCATAATCGTCGCATTCGGATCCACTATTGAATTGAGCAAAATGCCCAAACCTTTCCAAGATATGTTTTTTGATACAATGAGAATGTATAAGGATGTACATTTTATTTGGAAATGGGATGGGCCGATTGATAATGCTCCTCTGAATCTGCGTGCTTTCAAATGGCTTCCTCAAATTGAACTTTTGGGTAAGTTTAAGGAAATATGATGCAACTTCACCTTAATAATCGCAAATCCATTTCCTAATTAAAGGCCACAAGAAAATCAGAGCCTTCATAACACACGCCGGGTCCAATTCAATTATTGAAGCTACTTCAAAAGCAGTCCCTCTGATAGTTTTGCCCCTGTTCGCCGATCAGGACTTCAATGCATTCCGAATTGAAGTGCATGAAGTGGGAATCAGGCTGGAAGGAAAGTACTTGGACACAAAAATGCTTCAAGATGCTGTCGGAGAGATTCTTAGCAATCCAAAGTAGATCTATGCATTTTACATTTTTACACATATAACTATGCGTATTTGAATAATACCTAATACATGTTTTAATGAATTATACAATAGGTACAAAAAGCAGATGAAAATGCGCTCAGAAATGTTCAATGATCGGCCTAAAAATCCAATCAAAGAAGCAGTTTATTGGATTAATTATGTTTTAAGACATGATGACTTCTCAGGGCTCAAACAAATGAATTCTGATTACGAATGGTACAAGAAGAGGGATTTGGATCTATATCTTTTTGCAATATGGCTGATGTTACTTCCTCTAATCATAATTTATACAATGTATTTTGCATACAAAATATTTAAAAATTAGCAAGTTAGTAGCTAATTTCTGGCATATGTAAATATACATACGGATATTTTAAAGTACAGATAATACCCTACGGATATCTTTTTTTAATTCATGTAACTCTCTAGCTATGTGCAATACATACGCTTATACCTAGTAATATGAATATTATATCGTACTTTTAGTTAATTGAATAAAAGTTGCATATATTATATTTATTACATATCGGTGCAAGCAATACATATTGTCAAATTGAAATATTAATTATAGGGTACTTTCCTCAAAATGAAGAAAAGCCCACTTTAAAAATTTTAAGCCAACAAAGACTTAACAGAAACGAGTCTACAAGAGACAACTTAATTTCAAAATTTTAAAATCCATTAAAAATGATTTCCACAGCCCTACCCAAACCATTAATTAAAACTTAATGAAATCCTTTTAGGAGCTCGAAAATCCTCTTGACCCACCGCCACTTCCGCTTCCTGAAGCCAAAACTTTTAGCACTTCGTAAACTGCTTCAACTTTCTTTAGTATAACTTCCCAATCTATTGAAATTAGAATGCATTCTTAAATATCTTAATTTTCCTTGAGACTAGAGAGTATACGAGTATTACATACCTGAACTTGCTTCTCTATCTTGCACCAGATATTGAAGATGCGGATATATTGCAATCAATGATTGATTCTCTGTTCGCGTCCCTTTCACTAAGATTTCAGCTAATAATTTTTCATATTTCTCAGCCGGGTCAAATCTTGTTCTATCTGATGAAAATAAACATAATTTTGTCAATAGCATACTTTTTTTTGTACAATTAGCTTACCTATGATTGATTGCATATGTGATTTATGGCAAGTTTCGCCGTAAAGGACGGAACTCCACTGCTCTGGAGAAAATATTATTCCAGATTCATTGGCGATTTTGACAATTTGCACATCATGTTCAGTTCGCAAGGCTTCATAATTTCTAAATTCCTGTTTTAAGCTCAAAAGTGTGGTCGAATCAGGCCTTTTATTCACATTGAAGCATCCAGCTTTGTATAGAATTTGAATAACTTGTCCAATTGATGTTTTAGAGGCCTATATTTGGGGATATAAAATTTGAAATATATTTCAATATGAAAGCCATAAATCTCACCTGTGGAAATTGGTCAATTATTTTTTGCACCACGAACATAACGATAACTTTTCTGGACAATTCTGCACCGTTCTCCAAAGACAATAGAACTAATTTTAATGCTTCATCTTGAAGCGCTGGACCTGGAATTTCAAAATCATTATATCTTGATAATATCGTATGTAAACGATACGTTTAATAAAACGATATCATACTTAATAGGATAAATTATATTACGAGTATATCTATACCTAGAAATTGACAAGCTTTTCCTTTAAGGGTAGCCCATAATTTTTGTTGCATATTGTAATTTGAATGAGTTGCAAGCTCAACAAGTGCCCTTTCTCCAATGAGTCTGGAATTTTTTGATAATCGAATTTGTCCATTTGAAGATAGGGCTGTAAGCAAATTGACTACCTGAGAATGAAAGATATCAGTATAAGATTAAGTATGCATAAATTTAGCATTTCTAAAAAAATTTCAAATCATCTGACCTTTCTCTGCACGGATTTAGACACACCATGTTCTCGAGCCAAATGAGCAATTTCTTTGAGCTTTATAACCGTATTTAATCCATCTGTAATATATGACATCCTAAAATGATATATCTGATAAAATAGATAATTTAAATAGGTACCTTCCGGAAGTTGAATCTCTTCGAAAAGGATCTGATCAAATGAAAATCCGAGAAAGACAAGAAGGGGGAGATTACAAAGTCCATTTTGTCCTAATAAGGAGCAACAGGTGAGGCAGGTCGTGTGCCCACAATCAAGCCCAACTGGTACTTTATCCGGGCTAAACTCTTTCAAACAGATTGGACAATCTGAGCAATTAATTACTGAATTATAAATTGGACATTTGCAACTCATTTCGAGTCCACAAAAGTGAACTCGGAAATTCGAATCACATCATCAGCTGCGTGCAGCGTCAATGACTCAATTGCCCTCGGGAAATTTAAGCTCGCTGATGCGGGGTGAGTTGAAACTTGTCATTTAATCATACTCTTCATTATTATTATTTTGGCTAATATAAATTTTAAAATCGTGATTAGAGAACATATTTTGACATATGTCTTATGTCAGCATTTTTCTCTAAATCACTTCATTTAATATGTAAACTTGTAACAAACGATAGCTAATTTCACAAAAGCTTTTCAAAACACCTATTTGATTTATGAATTGGACTTTGAAATCTCATACTCAGGATCAGTTGACCTTGACATTGGAAATTCATGAATAGGACGCAAATTAAATCGTATTTGTGTAGAATTATAAAATAGGCTATTGAAGGAGATGGAATGGGAATATCAACGTATAATTATCTTTTTATTACTTATTGTACTTGGATTAAAATGCAGCATTAAAGTCTCAATCCAATTCCAGACTGTAGATTCCTGGAATCTTCACATATTAGATAAACAAAATGCCTGAACATAAATAATATTAATTTAGGATTAGTGAGAAAAATGCTATAAAATAGTAATAGCATAATAAAATAATTAAAGGATAATATTAATTTCAAAGGCTCAAAGTAGAGCAAGGTATCGATTAGTTCCAAAAAAACTTTAATGGTCCATAATTCATATTCCATAATTCTATGTTAGTTAACGAGTAATACCCTAAAAGATATATTTATGAAACATTTATAAACATTATGCTACGATAAAATTATGGGCCGTGGCGCAATAAAAAATGAAGCCTTCAATTTATGCGTTAATTAGATTAATCATGTTGGATAAACATTGGAAGATGAATCAAAATATGCTAATTTGCGGAATTGCAAGCCTATAGTTATAAATACTCGTGAGTCGTTCCGACTCGTATATAATATTAGGAAGCTTCAAAATAGTAATTTAAAGGCCACGACTCTAGAGTCATTTTGTAGTATTGAATTTTTATAGGAATACAGCTAATATTATAGGGTACTACATAATTTTGACTAAAGCATTGTTTGAAAATTTTATATGAATATTTCATGTATGGAATAAGTATTGTATAATACTTGTAATTTTGTATGCTAAAGAGTAAAAGAGTTAATAGTTATACAGCGCGGCGGAATTTTTTACTCGACCATTCCAGAGATAGAAACAAATGGAAGAGGAATTAGCAGGTGCTCTATTTCACCCCCAAATTTCATCTATTTTTAATCCCATTCCCTGTAGGTTCAAAATCTTGAGATAAACTCATTTCTCCTAGGACCACATGTATATTCCTCAGAGTGCTTGTCTCAAGGAGAGCAATATACTTGATTTGACTTGTAACCCTTTCCTCTCTGACTCTTTCGTCAAGTTTATCAAGTAAAAAAGATTCAACTTGACTCTCGCTTTGGCCAAGAGATCCGTCCAGCCTGATAGTGAGACTTGCTGAGCCAAGTGTCAGTCGCTCGGGAGGAGGAGAGGGGGAAGCATTCCTGCATAATGTTAATTTCAACTTCACAAACACGTGTGCCATTAGTTCTTCTATTCGGCTCGTTTCTTTTCCTCCAAATCAGAGACTCTCAATCACAATCTGACTTTCAGTTGACTATTTTACACACAAATGACGTTCATTCAAGATTCCTTCAAACGAGTAAATTTTCTGGAGCTTGCTCCGATGAGGAAGCAAACGAGGGGAAATGCTATGGTGGATTTCCTAGACTTCATCATAAGGTAAAGATTGTTTAAAATAACCGAGAGAAGAGAAACCTAGAGGAATTGTATTAGTCAGATCCACATTTATACACAAATGCCCAGCCTTGCATAAATATTTTCATATACATTTTTGAAAGTAGTCTGCACTTTTCCATAAACATTTTACGCTAGCTTTTACAAATCCTCCCTATAGAGTATATAAGACTCAAAGTTGACCCCTTTGCAAAATTTTACAATAACTTGCATTATTTGCGAGCATATGCGTACGATATTCATTCATGGAATTTTGCATTGTTTCAATACGTGACAAATGAGCATTGAATTATGCATTAGGATTACATTTCTAGTAATTTACGTGTTTTACGGTATGTGTTAAAGAACTTAAGAATATCGGTATATTGAAAGATTTATATTCTATATGATTCAAACGATAAGATTTCAGAAAAGGTGGAATATGATATCTCAAAGCTGGAAATCAAATCCAAATATGATACCTATTTACAGAAAGATATCCAATATTCATGAATTATTACATGCCTATATGATACCCATATTAAGTAATATAAGTGGCATCAACCTTTCTTGCGTCAATGAATCACAATTTTATTAAATAATAATAGGTCAGCGAGATAAGAAGAACTCATCCGAATGTGGTTTACTTATCGGGAGGAGATTATTATCAAGGAACGGTTTGGTATACAATTTACAAATGGAAAGTCGTTTCAAAATTCGTCAATTGGCTAAACCATACAGCTATGGGTGATTTCAACATATTGTTTTCGCTAATTGAAATTCTTAATATAACTCTTTGTATTTGACAGCTCTCGGAAATCATGAATTTGATGATGATATAGACGGGCTGGTTCCATTTCTTAATGCATCCACCTTCCCTGTTATCTCCTGCAATATAGACGACAGAGCTGAACCAGATATCCAAGGACTTTATAAAAAATCAGTAGTTGTCACCGTAGGTGGAAGGAAAATAGGGATTATTGGATACACCACAACAGAGACGATGGTAAACCCACTGGAAATTATGTAAATCCAGGTTTTCTAACATGATTCTGTTAATTTCTCTTCCACTTAAGGCTATCTCCAACCCTGGCGAGCTTATATTCACAGGTTAATACAAAATTCACACTTTTAATTTAACTAATGATATACAACTAATTTTAGATGAAGTTGAGGGGGTGGCTAGAGAAGCAGAGAGATTATATAATCAAGGCATCAAGATTCTAATAGCTGTTGGACATGCTGGATATGATGTTGATATGCGAATTGCGGAAAGGGCACCACATATTGATGTAGTAGTTGGAGGACATACAAATACCTTCCTTTACTCTGGTCTGTTCTGCAAAGATAAACTTGGGAATACCATATTTACAAAAATTATGATTTACAGGGAATGCACCTGATGCCGAATCACCACTGGGAGAGTATCCAAGTATAACATAACCCTTAAAAAATACACGTGTTGCACAATTATATTTGTCATTTAGCCATCATTCAGCAAGCTAATGGGAGAAAAGTTCCCGTAGTTCAAGTATGTATTAATACCTCATAATTTTATTCTGGGAGATCATATTTAATCAAGATTATTTACCGTCCATAATTTGAGTGTATATCTGTATAATATCAGGTCTTACTTATCCTTAATAGGCATACGCATTCGGGAAATATCTTGGCTATTTGAATGTGACTTTTAATGATGAGGGGGAGGTGAATTTTTGGGGTGGCAATCCAATTCTTATGGATTCTTCTATCCCTCAAGGTTAGTTGAAAAAAAAGGAAAGAGTATTTCAATTTGAATGAGAGTTTTAAATACTCGATACCTGTACGTATAATTAAATGACTTGATTTCAAGTGATTATTCGATCTGACAGATGAGGAGATGTTGGAGGAGTTAAAAAAATGGGAAGAGGAATTATCTCATCTTAAGGGTATGTTACTGGAATTCATTGCAATAGGATACAAATAAAAAAGTTGAAAATGTTTTGACATTAATATATCCTCTTGGTCTTGATTAAGGTCAAAGAGTTGGCTCAACAAGAGTATTCCTTGAAGGCCAAGCTATAACTTGCAGGCTTAGAGAATGCAATCTGGGAAATTTAATAGCAGATTCGATGATTCATGTTGTACGTTACGAATATCCGTATCATTAATTGAATGATTTTATGCAAATCTCATTTTTTGTTATCCCTGGATTTCTTTTCACACACAAAAGAATCTCAAGTTTCCCGATGATAGGCATTGGAGTCGAGTGTCGATGGCTATAATGAATTCTGGAGGAATACGAAGCTCTATTGACGAGTCAACTGGAAATGGTAGGGCAATAGAATTGAAGATCTTTTTTTTGTAATTGAATCTTAAAATTTCTAGGAACGATAACACTTGAGGTAAGAGGATTACGATGCCTAAATAAGAGCTCATTATCTTAAGGAATGTCGTACTTAAATTTTAAACCTATCCAGGATGTACTTACAGTTCTTCCATTTCAAAATACTATCGATCTTGTGGAGATAAAAGGAAAATATATCCGAAAAGCATTTGAATTCTCTGTGGAGGGCTATGATCCAAAAGGTCATCATCTCGCAGGAAAATTCCTACAAATTGCTGGTCTTAAAGTGACCTTTGACATATCAAAGCCTGAGGGGAGTCGAATTGTGAAACTCCTAGTGCAATGCCGAGAATGCCGC
>JAAZTK010001338.1:0-14470 GCA_036507255.1 Megalothorax incertus
GCATTTCGGGTATTTTGGGATCCTTCGTGGCGCCGGGAGTCCTGTTGGCTCTTCGCCAAGTCCTCTCCGATGACGTCTTCGACCGATCTATCCTTCCACTATCTCTATCTCCTTATAGGGAACCCTCGATAGGAACTTAAGGACCATTTCCCTTATTCCTACCCCCCCACTCTTACTTATTCCGCCTAGAATTATGCCATTGTATGCATGAATTTTATGACCCCACCCCCCTCGACTCATTCAGTCATAATAAATTGTTACTCACTGCAAAGTTTGGCTCAATTGGGAGCCGATGGCACGGAGGAGAAACAAACGGGACTGCGTATAGGTACCTAAATCCAATATAAAGAGAATAAATTCTACACGAGTTCTCCGTGAACCTCGAGTTCCGATACTAGTACATCCGTACTTGGGAAAGGTGCACACATCTGAAATTCTGAATGAAATTGCCCAAAAAGTACCCCCCAGATTTATATTCTTTATACTGTGAAATCCTAGATGTCCTATATGGATGGCTTAGGAGTATTAGCATTAAGTGCTTTAACATTTAACATTTAGGGTAATAGCTTGAATGGGGATTTTGTACATCTTTTGGCCAGAGTTTGACTTCCCCTAAGCGGAACACGCTAGGATGTGTAATGTCGGAGGACATTTTCGGTGGATCCGGAAAGTGCCTTCCGCTTTCTCCGTACTATATACTACAGTAGTACATATGAATATACTTTGTATGAGAATACAAATCCTCCGAGGAAGAAGATAAAACTAGAATATTCTTGGAACGGATTCCCCATTGAATAATGTATTGTCCCTTTTAGTTTTTAGATACAATAGTTTATTTAGGTCGTTTAGAATACAATACTACATAGCCTATGCAGATAGATGCCGATATATGGCATATTATTTCATATTCCATTCATTTCTCCCCAAATTAGCATTTGAAATTCATGGTTCTTCCGCTGGAACTGAACCCTAATTGATCTGACATGCACTTGGTTGGATGTGCGTGCTCCACAATTTCACAATAATACAATGGGGCCCTTTTTTACCCCCAATTGTGTGTGGGTGGATGGATTATGGATTCATTTCAAGCTAATTCTCCTATGTATTCTCCTAGCTCCTCTTTTTTGCGAGGTGGGAGGAGATTCCAATTAATGGAATACGGATAGTTTTCCTACTCAGGTCTGAAATGAGTATGGAAATAATTAGATTTTTCGCTGGAGCCGCTGGAGCCCCTCAAATCCTTTGGGAATACTATCTAAACTGTTTAAACTGTCTGATGGTCTAAACTGTTTATGCTTTCGGAGGGAAATATTAGTTATATTGCTCGGAGGACACGGAATACGGTTAACCTTTTGTCTGGAAACTTTACCCAAATGAATTTAATTAAGTTTTGTCCTTTGATTCGGAGTAGAAATTTAATCCTTGTCAAGATAGGTCCACGAGGAGTGATCAGATGATCATTTTTACCTTTCAATTTAGAATTCTAAGAATTTGATGTCAACTTTTCATCGGGAATCAGGGTATCCTCCGTAAAAAATTATGCCCTTTTCCTCTTAATAATTGTATCGAATTCCACCCTCGAACTTTGAACTTTTACTGCATTTAAAAAAACTTTGTTAATAGCTTTGATCATGCCAAGAGAATTTGACCTTTTGAGGAGGCTCTAAGAGTAGGAGAAAGTGCAGATTTCCAATTTAAATTAATGAGTTAAAATCAAACTCAAAGTCTCAAACTATTGAGGATTAATATCCGATATTTAATAACCGTATAGATCAAAAGAATATGCTGCTTTGAGCTCAGATAGAAATGAATTAATTGGTGTGGGATGAAGGTGATGGATTTCACACGGGGAAAGGTTCAAAGCCCAGTCCCAGTTTGATCTTTTTGAACCTTTTGAGGGATCTTGCCTGAAACTGAATACCCAAAACCTTTCAGAGCCCTTGAAGAGAGCTCAGCAAGTGATCATATTGATTGCGGCTATCTAATTCAGGAGGTTCACCCCGGCATACACATTCCCTAGGGCTAATTGGAATCCATTTGGTAATTGGTCCATCAAAGGGAATCGAAGAGGAATTTGTATTTATTTCTAAAGGTCAATTTAAGCCGAATAATTGCCGAATTACACGTGTTGAACCCCGGGTTTTTTGCACATTGAACGAGAATTTCCATTTAATTTCCATTTAATTAAATTGACCCTTTAAACAAAATTATTGCAAATTTTGAAAATAAAAAATACAAAGTAAAATGCTCAAAAATCCACATTTTAAACTACTTACCATTGCCCTTATGCATCTAACCATTAGCTAGCTCGGAGAATGAGCCTTTCAAAGGCTATTAAATTGAGGAGAATAAAGAATGGAAATGTGGAGGGTGGAAGAGCCGCTTATTCCGCTCGAGGAGGTGGAAAATCGGATCTCGATTGAATCCGAGCTTGTTAACTCTGCCTTCCTCCGAAGGTAGAGGTCTGAATTGCACCTAAACTTTTTTAAAATGTATTTTTTGTGCTCATTTCCACCTGAGTATATTTTTTATCATCTATTTTTTCATCTATTTGAGGAGGAGAATTAAAAGAAAGCTAGAAATAAAGTTGGGGGAAAAACTTTTGTGGGGTTTCCTCAAGGGGGACGGCTACGGAGGTGAGACTTTCATTTTATATATTACAATACATAGGACCGGATCCGCATTAGACTCTAGTCCCCAAGCTCATATTTGGGAAATTAATAACGGGCCCCGGCCCTCTATTAGGTGTCGTCCCCGTGAGGAAGACACCTGAAAGGAATAACCCATTAACCATCTATTTATAATTCTCGATGACGCAAAACAATGGTCTGAAGCCCCCATAAGAGAGCCGAAATATTTCTCACCCGAACCGAATATAACACTATGAGTTTATCTCTTTTTCGGCACTTTCACTTACATTCATAAAAAGAATTCCCTCGACGAGGGGGGGGGGAGGGGGTAGGGGGGAACAAGTGGGGCACTCATACATGGTAGGTACTCATATATATTTATAGGCTGAGAGCCGGAATATGCGTGAGAAGAGCAATAAAAAGGAGAAGAGTCTCAAGTTTGTGTGCACATTTATTTTGAGACCAAAAAGTATGGACTCCTCAATGGCCCTAAGCTCCCCGAAACCTCCACCACCAACCACCTAACAATAAATCTTTCGTTTGGGCTTTGTCAATTCTCATAATGCTTATTTATCCTATACTTGTAATAATACTTTTCGCGGCGGCTTAAACCTCAGCTCAAATGGAATCCAAAAATGCTATTTTTAGGCCGCTCGATCATATCCGGAAAAATGTCGGATTAATGGTATGAGAGCCGAGTTTGATTTATATTTTACCTCAAGCCTTGGCTAAAGCTACTTAAGCTGGGGGAGCTTTCCTTCCAAAGTATTTTAATAATATTTATTCATAAACAAAAGGTGTTTGGATGGAAATTGTGAATGGGATTGGAGGAGGAGGAGGAGGTGGAGGAGGCTCCGCGAAGGCTGTCAGAGAAAAAGTTTCGAAGAAAAAGTTTCAAACCTTTTTTTCTTTTCACTTCTAAGGCTCAGCATGGGGATTTGCTCATGGTAGGGGGATAGGTAGCGATACTTTTCGATATATTAGAAGGTAGTACCTGGGAGGTTTTGGGCCTTTGGCGAAGAGGTGGTGGCGGCATCGGCGGTGACGAAGTGAGATTGCCCGGCTCTGGCTCCATTCATGGCCAGAGTCCGGGCCCGCTGACGTCAGCCTCTGGATTTTAAGGGTCGATAGCTCAACCTGTTTGCTTTACTCATGTATTTTGGGTAGGCCCATGTTCGGGTGGCGGTGGAGGAGGAGGAGGAGGAGGAGGAATTGCAAGTTTCATGTTTGAAAAAGCTTATAAAAAAACTACCCGCATATACATATCCTATTGAGAAATACAATACCCCCCAGGATTGGAAACTCTCCTATCTATCCACTCGAATCTTCTCCTGTCAAAATATATGAAATGTAACATGGAGGAGGAGGAGGAGGTGGAGGAGGATGGGGGAAAGTAGCAAAAAGAGAGCTGAGGGAGATTTTACATTTGAGGAGGAGGAGGTGGAGGAGGAGGAGGAAAGAGCCGAGAGTGAGATCATCCTTCAGCCTGACAACCCCTTTAAATCATAATCATCCTCACCCAGAACCTTCTCCTCCTCGCTCTTTTCTTGGAAGGATAATGTGCACAAGAGCTTCTTCGCTGTAATCTTGTATCTCTACTTTATATTTGTTATCCATGATCTTATATTACAAATACTACTCGGAAAGAATAATAGAAAAAGAATAAGATGAGCGAGAGAGTTGCAGCTACATTGTCTCATCATATTATCCGCTGCTTACTCGCCAAGAATTTTGGATTACACTTGTAATCTTATATGGCGGCCGTAATGGAAGCTCTAGAATGTCAGCACAAATAAATAGGTCAAAAGTTGGCGAGGGGGATAGAAAAAAGACGTGACACTTTTTGAAAAAGTTGCAGAATTTCTCCGCATTTATTTATTTAATTTTACAAATACTTTTTCTCACTTTCATGGACATTTGTACATATTTACATGTAAATTAAATAGGAGATTATCATTCTACTGATAGATATTAGTCTTTTGGTATTGATCCATATAGGGGTTTGAGTTTAGCAGCATTCTTCCTCCGAGTCTCTTGGAATTTGAGTTGCTGTTTGAGGAATAGCGAGTTTTTGAGGAGTTCTTGAATTGATTTGAATTTTTCTTCGGATTTCTCAATGCTTTTGACGGCCCTAAAGTCAAATTTGATTGGAATATAAGCATAATTGAAATATTAGTATTTAATATATTGATATTTAATTAAATTACCCAATGGAATAATCACAATCATAGCATGTCCCCTGAAGTAGGCGATGTTGATGGGAGAATTCAGACCGTTGTTTAATCATATTAGGGACTTCTTTACGGATATGTTACCTGCATTAAGAAATTGATTATTTATGAATGTTTTTAAAATTCAAGCGTCATTGAAGGAGGGATAATCATTGATTGATTATATTATAATGTCAGGGCCATAGGGCTTTGGTAATCACGGATAATAATATTATAGCCTATAATTTATAGGTATCTCGTAATGATATCATTAAATAGGTAGGGTATAGTTTGTTCAAATACCTGAAGACAAAAGAGTGCTAGCGAGGGCTCGTTTGCTAAAATATGCATGTTTTCAGATACCAGCCCAATTGCTGCAAAATTGAACAATTTAATTTAATTTATTGATTGACATTTCAAAAATTGCTAGCCACAGACCAGTATAAATCTGATTGGATTGTCAACAAACATATTTAAAATGACTTGAAATTACCTCGCTTAACTTTGGCTTCAATCTCTGGATTTTTGTGGTGGCTTCCACCGTCGCCGCCCCCACTTTTTCCTGAATCTTGAGCCATTTTTCGAGGGGGTGGGGTGCAATTTATCCCTCAAAATTTAATCTCAAATTGCACTCAAAGTCTCAAATCAGCTGGATTTTTATGAAAGTTTTTCAAATGAAAAAGGGTTGGCGCCGCACTGCGTAGATTCCTCCGGAGTGAGCTGGGGCAAGAGGAGACACTCGGAGGAGCTCCAGGAGCAAGTTTGCGCAAAGGGTTCCTCGAGGAATCACTAACCCGGATCTGTAATTTTGCTATCCCGGGTTCAATCCTCCTTTTTCCACGAATAAATCCTAGTTAAAACCGGCAGAACTTAGGAATTAATTTAAATTTTGAACCTCCGGAGATGACAATGGAATTTTTAAGTGAACAATTAGTGGCAAAAGTAATTTCTCGAGAGCTAAAGGTTTTTCCGAGAAAGATGAGATGACTTCATTGTACATAGTAGGTGTGTGTGTGTGTATAGTAAGTATGTTGAAGGATTAACTTTCCTCGACTTTAACAAATAAAAGGTATACAAAAGATACCCAAGGAGGAGGAGGAGGAGGCTCTTTCCCTAATTAATAATTCAAAGGTCAGTTAAACCTTCAGCCTACTACTACATACTTTCTCCGATGAGAATAGTTCCTCAGATTGCTCAATATACTACTTCGAGGAGTATATTACTTACTGATATCCCATTATTATTCAATTACAATATTATTTCTACGCGAAATATTACTATATGAGGTAAAATGGGGCTTTTTAGGTAGGGAGCAAAAATAAAATTAAGGTTAAAAATACAATCCCAGCCTATACTGATAGAATATAAAGGCTACAGGTAGATTCTCATCGATTTTGATGTAGAAAAACTCTGAAAAAGGCAGATAAACATAATATTATGCAGAGTATATCCATTTATGTCCAAATTACTACTTTGTATGAGCATGAACTGTAATGTATCTGTACATATATTGAAGATAGGGAGTTATTTTATATGATTTCAAGAAAAATACACGTTAATATTGTATTTGTGGTACGAAATATTACAAAGCTTGTATGGAAAAAATTCATATTTCATCATACTTTCCCGAAAAAGAATTATATTACATACTTGTGTAGGTACAAGTACAAATAGAGGAATAAGAATGAGGAGAAGAAAGCTGATTAAATAAAAAAGGGGAGCCGTCTCGAAAAAAAAGCCCCAAAATAAACCTGTAAAAGCATTTGGGAAATTAGTTTAGCCTCCAGCTAACCTGGCTTCCTTTTAACCTTGTTTAACTCACCAATTTATACGAGGGTATGAGTCTGATCCTGAGTATGAGTTAAACATATATGTACTTACCCATCGAATAAAATGATGAGGACATTCCCCATTAAATGGAATAAATGGGTCCCCTTGAGCTAAGTTTCCAATACTAATATTAATTCGAGAGTTCTTGAAATTATCTCATTTCTAAGAATTTTTGCGAATCAAAGTATAAAATCAAGGGCTAGGTAGACATTTTGAAATAACATTGGGAAAAGTTATTAATATTTTGAGAAGTAAAAAAGAACAATTTGGCCGTCCTCGAATTATTTTTGGAAATCAATTGAAACCTTTTATAGTAATACTTTCCCCAGAATTTAATTAATAAATGGCACGTGATTAATATATAGACTTTGGTTAGAAACCTTTTGTTTCACCTCTCGTGTATCTTCATCCTTTTTATTCATGGGAATTTCTTAATCTACGACCTTCTCGAATTCTCCCCCAAAAAACAAAGTTATACACATATATGTATCCGTATAGAAGCTTTTCAAGACCTTGCAATGTTACAGTATTTTTAGGTGGTATTGTCTAAGAATATTTAAATAAAACCCCCACCTGGATTTATTAAATCCTAATCGAGTTAGGTTAGGATATGAAAAAATGAATCCAAAAAACGCAAAAAAACGAGCCATTTGATAAAGCCTTAAAGGTATCGGTAAGCCATCGGGCCATTGCATCGCCTTTGAAAGGGCTTGGACTCTTAAGAGGTTCCTCAAAATATTCTTGATTTGATGTCATTTCTTTTGACATACGGCCTTTGGTTAACATCCTGGAAGCCAGAGTATTTCTGGACCTTTTAAATATTTATCGGTGAATTCTATTTCCAAAAAAAGAATCTGGTTAGGCTTTAATTTGCGTTATATTTTGATTGAGGTTGGTTGAAATGTAGGGAAAAAAATTCGCAAAAATTTTGCATGGGAAAGGAGCATTTGGACTTTGGAGGGGGGAGGTTTGCAAACAGTACATGTCCTATTTTTAGATATTCTGAATTTTTCATGTACGGATATCTTTCCCCCCGCCCTGCACACCCGCTTTTTTTCGACTATTCTTAAGATATGAATCTAAACTCTTTTTGTGTGTGTATTTAGAAAGGGTCTGCATTTTTGCATTGAACATATTCTGGGAATGTTTCCGGTTCCCCATATACTCTTTCTCTCGTTCTGACGCCTTTCCCCCCGACATTACTTTTTTATCGCATCCAAAATAATCCAAATGTACATACACAATCTCACCCTTAATCGACCGAACTATAAATAAAGCCTTAAGGGACTGGACTCCCATTGGTTATTTTTAACTCGTCCCTGGACTGGGCTGAATTTTGGCAAGTCACGGAACCACTTGTTCGACCTCTATATTTATTATGGGGGGCTAATTTTGGTGGTGGTGGTTTGGTGCAATCAGAAAATACGTAGCAAACCTCCCCAGAATATTTACGACCAATCCAGCTATGTATTCCAGGTTAAATCGATCCCCCTAAGGTTGGAAGGGGGATTTATAGCGGATGGCTGTCTTAGGGTGTAATCAAAGGTGTAATTTGTGTTGGAATTCCCTACAGAATATATAAATTTCTCCACGAATTCCCCCAAGGGATTAAAAGCAGGTTATCGGGTCTAAATATTGCAGTTGAACTATTATTAGAGTTTTAGAGTGCTAGCTCATTCAAAGAATTTTAAATAAAAGGGATAAGTAAAGTGCTAGCTAGTTTATTTAAGGATCTATTACAATAATGGCCGCCTCAAACCGAAATAAATCCAATTTTTAAGAGTGAAAAAAGCCCACTTGTACCCCTTAGGAGGAGGACTAGACACCAAACTTTACACTTTCCACAAATAGAAAATGTTTTCTTATTTATTTATGCAAAATACAGCTCGAGGTTTGAGCCACCTCCAGAGTTTGGTGGTGAAAGCGGGGAGAAAGTTGGGGGAGAAAGTTTGAAAAATGATTACGTCATAAGGCTAGAGTTTGATTACTCTTTGGCATTTTTTTCCTTTGGTCCCATGTCATTTTTTGAAGCATTTCCGATATTAATTTTTTCTGCATTTTTTTATTGTAGAGTGTCCACCAAACCCTGATGATGGAATGGAGAGGTTCGCGTGCCCTACACCGGATCGTATGGGGCGTTACCGATGTGTTGATGATCACGTCCTTTGCGATGGCTATTATTGACTGCCCTAATGCGGAGGATGAGGATAGACAAGCTTGCATGTTTTACAAAACGGTAATTTTGTCATTTTAATTTTTTTAAAAATTTAGTTACCCAATTTTTAAAAATTTTTAATAATTAAAGTATTAAAGTATTAAATAATTTTAATTTTAATTTTTTTTAAATTTTTCAGACAAAAGCCCATTTAGACGTGCTCGCAGACGCTCTCCTTCGCTGGGCTCGTGGCTAAATCTTTTTCTTCTCATCTAAATAACCCTGCCCCTCCGAAACTAAATGGCAAGTCCACCCCCCACAAAAATTCCGACCTCCCTCCCCCTTTCTCATTTTTGAGAGCAATTTATAACTCATCGAGGCTGGAGATACATTGCAATCTCAAAATGAACAAGATCTTGATTAGAATTTAGTACATAACCCCCTAATTGAAGTACTTGTAGTTAGTAAATTATTGGACTGTCTGAGATGGCCCCCTACACGATATATACTTGGGAAAAAACACGCGTTTAAATTTGAACGTGAAACTAAACTAACTTTAAATAGTATAATGATCTGACAAGTTTATTATCAAAAGAAACAGACTGATATTCTCATATAATATATAAAATACAAATACTACTGCTATCCTAATACTACGATATAGGATTATAATTATAATTATATGTATTGTTAAACTCGAGTAAAAAACAAATTAGAATAAGTATTATCTAATATACCTAGTAGTACGAGTACAGGATGAATTTATGTAGGTAAAAAACATAGGATTAATTGCAAAAATTAGGTGTCCATTTTTTATTTCAAACCCTAAACAGGTGTGCACATTTCTATATAATATAGTGTACAATTTAGGTATTAAATCACATGATTTATTACGTTTCCAAAAGGAGTACTGTACACATTGGTGCTATGAGTCAAAATGCGTAGTTTATAAAATATTAGTAAGATAAATAAAGAGTAAATAGGGCGAAAAATAACAAGCTGGCCGATATGATATTTTAGGGGATTTAAACACTTATTAATCAAACCCTGAATCCTGAATGAATGAATGGATCCGATAGAAAACAAAAGCTTTTTTCAATTAAATTCAAGGAGCCCCCAATTGATTTGTACAAGCATTAGGACACGAGGCAATTGTTTTCTACTTTAATTAGGGGAGAAAGTCAATAAGCAATGCAGGGGGAAATAGATACAATTGCTTTGTTTCTCCCCGGTATTAATATTCCTAGATCCGAACAATGCTAATTACACGGAAGGTGAGCGTGGGAGGACTCGGTTGGGAGCATTTTTATTCATGGGGGAGGAAAACAATACTCGAAAACTTTTGTTCATAGGTCACTAGAAAAACCGATAGTTTTTGTTTGAAAAGCAACTTGGTGGTTACCTGCAATTGGCATCAAAGTTTCATGTTACTTTATTTAATTGGTGGGATCATTAGTTCTAGATGTTTGGAATTTTTAGCATTAAATTACTATATTTGGGGAATGGATGAGGTAATACTAATATTGCACTATATTCCTAGTATTGATTGATAGGTCAAAAAGAATTATTTTAAAAATTAATTATTCGGAGAAAGTCCTTTATTTGTTTCGGCCTATTGCACGAGTATGTAACTCGAGCCCGTAAAGTATGAAAGATTGTTTTTTTCATCTCCAATTTACCATTTAAAAAAATAGGGTCTAATCTAATCGTATTTAATTACTAAACTAGAAATATGGGCTATAAAAATTAACGAGATTAGATAAATATTATATATTAATAGGTACCGAACATAATAGGTATGTAACAGATGTTATACAATATATTGATATGTACGATAGGTATTTTAAAAAAAGCACCAAAAATTTATATACCCTCTCATTCCAGCACCAAAATTCACTTTCCCTCCCATTTTGAATAAATTTACAAAACAATCAATTGAATGTGATTAAATGATTTTAGATTGTTATATTTAAATATTTTGGTTTAAAGTCCTATGCACAATACTAAAATTAAGGTGAGCACTTAAGCCTATGCACAATTTCCTAATTGACTTAAGATATATAATAAATACCTATATAGTATAGGTAGAAATAGGAGATTCTATATACTACAATGCGATAACATGTAGCACTTGACTCTTTAATACAAATGGTAATTAAATTAATAGGGCTCTAATTTTTAATCTAAAATTGAGAATTCAAAAGGGAAAACAGACTTAAAAAATTATATGAGTTTAATTCTGGCTAAGAATTATGATAATTCTTAAAACAACTCTTTTACAATAGTTTTATGACATACCCTTTTGATTAAATCCTCAGATATAAAATGATTAGATTTCTAACATGATGAATATATAGAGAAATTAGCTTTAGAAAAAAAAAGAGATTTGTTATTACTGATACAGTTTAAGCTACAATGCTAACTCTAGGTGGATATTTAAATAGGAGTTAAGATCGTCCCTTTCAGCAATTAAAATTTAGATTTGATCCAAACCAAAATATGTAAATAGATAATAAACACTAGCCCTATACAATAATATTGTATTTGGGATAGTTAATGCAGTTCTCCATATTACAGATCGATATATAGAGTAATAAAGGAAAGGATTTAGTCGAAAAAATGTATTTATAGTTATTTATAGTCTATTACGGATATGTTAAAATTAAATAGGGATAGTGTCATTCTTTTAAGACGATAGGTACTACTACTTGTAATATTACTCGTAGAATAAGTAGGTGTTATATTACATAAATATGTATATTACTACTACTACTATACAAGACAAGATGATAAAAATTTGGGGGATGTGCGCAACCACACTATATATAGGAATATATTAAATAGGTACATGAAAAATAAACCTTCACAACTTATACATATCATGAAGAAAAACCAGATTATAAATTATAATTATTCAAATAATTAAATTACCATTAATATATAGCTAAATATTTACATAATAAACAAAAATATAGGTTGTATATCAGATTCCCCCGTAATGTATTTGTATATTGATTTAATATGCAATATGTAATATTTTTTTATCCTTTTTTTAATCATTCAGTTTGATCTCCCCCCCCCCCCTTAAAAATGTTAGTGTTTATAAATACAAATTGCATAGAGCACAGAAACAAAAAATGTAATAAATATTGTTAGAAATATATGAATAGAATGATCACTTTTAGATATACTATATGATATATCTGTAGCATAATTAGATAATTATATAGTACTAAACTTAGGATTGATTAAATTGTGAAATCGTACATTTTATATTCTCTTATTTAATAAGTGTGCCTACTAATGAGTTAAAAATCCCCAATTTACTACATGTAATTTTTGTATTCTCTCTGACTCTCTCTATCTCTAAATATTTATTTTATGAATATACTTATAATTATTGTGTATTTAATTATGTATACCGATTTGAATTTTTTTATTACATTGATTAAGTTGAGTAAACAAAATAACAATTAATTACCGAGAAATTGACATTGTACACAATCAATTTGTGCAATTTGTTGTTGGTATTTTGCAATTATTTGGAGCAATATAAATTAGTACCTGCTACCTACTATTGATATTTCTAGGATATATTACGACATACGCGGTTTCATTTGGGATATATGTAGTCTAATTCTAGAATCTAGATTCTAGTAATATTGCAATAATAATAGTTAAAAAAATGCATTAATTGCTTATTATTATTAATTAATATCGGTCCCCTTCAAGAACATTATTTTACAATAATAAAATCAATTAAACTACGCAAATCCCTTGAATTTGGAAACCCTCAACTCTCATTTTAGGATTAAATCGAAGGATTAGCTTATATTTAGCAAGAAGGATGTCACAATGAGGTCTGGTCAGTTTTGATTGATTATACCAAGTACTACAAGGCTTGTAGTACAAGCTACTCGTATTGCATGGCCATATACTACTACTTCGTTAATATTACTATTTTGAGAGCAACTTACAAGGCTAAATTTTAGTTAAATTAAGACATTCTCGAATTCCCCCCAAAGAAAAAAAGTTCAGGTGGAAAGTACCATCTGCTCCTTCCTTTTGCAATATTTCACATTTGTTTTAACACACGATATTTTTGAAGAATCAACTAGATATTCTAATAGGATCCTCCTCCTCCTCTTTCTTAAAGTTCATTTAATATTATACAAGTACAAACAAGTTTTATAAATAGTTCCAAAGTAGGACAATGGAACTCTCTCGAGGCAAACTATTTTTACACTGACCTTTTCTTTATATCCCATTATTTCAAGCTTATTCTTAATTCAATTAAGGCTGAAAAGATGCCCAAAGCATTGTCAAATTAGTTTCAACTATCATTTCCCATCATTTCCCATCATCACAGTCATCAAGCTCGCTAATTGAGTTCACTCAATTACATCCTCGGAGCCCCCCTTGCATGTGACGACAATGGAGGCGGTGACCTTGCGAAAGTCTTTACTTGAGTCTCCCTTTGAGGAGCTCGAGGGTCTCATGTATATTCATTTGATTGATTTAATTTAGTGCTATATATTTGCCCTTTTCTATTGTTCTAATAAAGTCTAGGGATTTTAATGCGTCAATTAGCAACTTATCTAGGGTGGATGGATTCCTGGAATACCTACTGATATATAGGGAAGATTGGAATCTTAACTTGATGCTTTCACCGAGCTCGAGGCGGCATTAAGTTAGCAAAAATTTGCATGTAAAATGACATGATGGTGGTGAGCCAAATTCGAGGTAACGAGCCCTAATAGGCCCACAAATGATAGCGAGAGCTTTCACCGCCTTATTTTACCCCAGGAGGAGGAGGCTGGTTATCCAATTAATGTAAATTTCTAGAATTCGGATAAGTGGGGGGAGAAAGTTCGATTTGGAAGGTCAAAGAGAGCCTCCAGAATTAAGGAGGAACAAACATTCCCTTTCCATTAATTTGCAATTTAGGATTAATTTAAATTCATCCGAAAAAATTGGGCGAGGGGGCGAGGTGAAAGCTCCAACTTTCTCCACCGGAAGAAATTTAAGTAATGCGTGGGGGATCGATTTTTGGGTGGAATTCTAAGAAAAAGTCATGAATAATCATGATAATTATAATTGTTATTAATACTCGAATGCCTTAAGCGGATTGTTGTTAAATTCATACTGATATTGAATAACCCGAAGGGGGTGGACATCCGTTCCAAGAAATAAGAAATCCACCCTTAATTTAATTGCAAAATTCTAAGAATTTTTTTATGTTAACATTTATTCAAGATTTCAAGTTCAATTCGGATATTAGCATTTAATTAAATGGATACCTACGGCCAAGAGATCTAAGCAAATATTCTCAAAGCTATATCTATAATATATTTGGATTAGAATTAATTATACCCGTAAATATCCGTATACGATTAATAAGAAATCGGATATAGGTATCCCTAAATGAGCTGATATTTAATAATAATTTCCTATTAATTTGGTTTATTTGCAAAATACTGCTACAAAATATTACACATTTTACCGCCTTCAAAAATCAAGGGAGCCTTTATTGTCAAGATAGGCTCCCTGAACCCGGTCGTCCTAAATTCAACGTAATTCACCACGCTCGTCCAGCTTCTCTCTTTTCAAAATTATTTCATCATAGATCGACCCCGTCCCTTGAC
>JAAZTK010001339.1:0-14466 GCA_036507255.1 Megalothorax incertus
AGCAGATTTTAAATGGGAAAAGATCCCAGAAGATGATTGAAATAGTTTTGCGGCAGACTTGAGCTCTTCATCCGTATCGGATATTCTTCCTTGAGATGCAATTTGAGCCTGCATTGCGGCTATATTGAAGAGAATGCATGCTTTTTCATATCCGAGGGATGACACGGCTACAATAGATTATTAAAATCAAAATAATTAGTTAAAAATACAATTTATTTTTAATTTAAAGTCTTACATAAGCTCACTCTCCCACCGAAAAGAGATCCTCGATCAAATGCATCTTTCCATTTGAAAGAAATCTGGACTTCATGTTGAGGAATCTTAGTCTCAAGGCTTGCAATTTGATCGTGGTATCTGTGAAGAAGAGTGCATATTAAAATGCATTCAATTAAAGTGATTAAAATAAAATGTAACTGTTTGTAAAACCTATAGAGTATCTCGAGAGCTGGTAGAGACTTGTCGAGGGTCTTTGAGAGTGCTTGGCTCCTCAATTTATTCAGCTCATTTATGGAGGATGAAAAATCTTGAGTAGAATCTGATGTTGAGTAAAGGCTTCCTAGTAGATTTCTTAGAGGTTTAGTAAGGTCCACATCTGAGGACTTTTTGAGGGGAATGGCCAGAAATTCCGTCATTTTGAATATGATCTGGGATTTTGCAAAGAATATACAGATGCAATCTTTAAATCTTAAATAAAGTTATCTTGTCAATTTCAGTAATTAAAACACTCGAATTAAATATATAAAAATGACTTACCAGATGAAATTGAATGGATTATAAGTATGACGCAGAAGAAACAGTTAGGCCGAAACAATAATGACTCAATGAGTAATACGAAATCTAAAATGAAATGACAATTTAATAAATTACGTTTATTAGTCTTTTAGATTAGATTAGAATGGTTATAATTTAACGAGATAAAAGAATTATTTGATAAAACTTACGTGGTTTACACTCGTCAATTGAAGGTATTGAATTTACTTGTCGACAAATGATGATTGTGAGTCATCAAAGTTTTCAAATTGAAGAGGACTGAAGAGATTTAAAAGACAACGATAGTCACCGTCAGAGACTCAATGCTGTAAATTTTAGTAAGAGAAATTGCAAATATACAATTAAAATTAATGACAGCGAGATTATAAAATAAATAAAGGGATTAATAATAATTAATTATGATTTATGATTTATAATTATGAATCACTTTATATTTATCAAACGTCTTATACATATTAATAACGGTATCTTCAAATCTCTATTTTACACAATTAAGCTTAAATTTTAATATGTGTAATAATCAATTACCTAAAAGAAGCCGGCTGGATTTGATGCAGAATTTTGTTTTTGACCTTTGTTCAATGACCTGTCGAGTTGCCGTTGCATTGCATTGTTTAAAATTTTATTTTTCAGGCCAGAAAGCCTATATTCAGAGAAATGAGATAAACAAATAAAGTTGCATTTTATTTATTCAAAAATCGGAAAAACTATGAAATATAATTTTAATTTACATAATTTTGATACGAGTACAATTTAGATAATGATCAAGATAAAAAAGGAAGAAGACATCCTAGAGCCACAGCAAAGGTAAGTTAGCTATCTCATTGAATAAATATTGAGTTATAATGGATCTATGTTTAAAATAATAGCTTCCTCAATATTCAAACTATTGTATATTGTAAATTTTAGCAGGGGAAAAATATTGAATTTCTATTGCAAAGACAATATTAGAACTAATTAAAAAAGCCCAAAGAAATTTTGGCTTATTCCACTAGTTCATTTCAAAATTCAGGGTGGTTTGTATGTCAAAAAAGTTTTAGAAAGTTGACTTTAATATTATATGTAGGTATAATTATTAGTCGGTTGAATTTACATATAGGTTGTGACTTGTGGGCCTTTTATCCGTACCTAGCTTGTTAAGTTTCAAGTATCTAAAAGCTTGTTTTAAATTAATTAATTTTCAGTCCTTCCCAAATATGCGGGAGTGTGACCGTCCATCCTCGTAAAATGGCGAATTATGGAGTAACTAATAAGGAAGTAAAGCGATTGATTAAGCAGATTGAAGGTAACAACACGCTCTCACCCGAAGAAAAAAAAAGACAATACATCAGAAAAGTTAATACCAATTTTAATAATTAATATATATCTATATATTTTGGTCCAGAGTCTCGACATGACATAATTAGATTTAATTATTAGTTTAATTCTTTGACTCGATCCCGAACGAATTGATCAGAGCATTTTACATTTGATTTTGACAAAGTAAATAGAAGCATCCCTTCTACTTTCTTTGATTTAACCATATCTTTTTCATGTGTTGTGGGGACCTAGGATATTTATGGCTCTTGATTAATTACCGTCATTAATTAATTACTATTTTCCGATAGTTATTAGAAGGTGGCGGATTTGTGCAATTCATTACAGTTTCGCTTGTAATTTTAAAGGATTTCTAAAGAAAATCGTGCAAATAAAAGAAAATCTGAGTTTTTTCTAAGTCCCGCAGATTTTCTTTAAGAATCCTTTAAAATTACAAGAGAACCTGAATGAATTGTACAAATCCGCCATCTACGAACTCCTATCGGAAAATAGTATTTTCTTAATAAGGTTGGCTTAATTAATCGTATTGCAAGAGTGACGACTATTTCTAGTATCTAAGGACTCTGGCCTAATTATTTACAGGGGGCTGGATAATGCTGGAAAGACGACAATTTGGAAAAAGTTTAATGGAGAGGATATAAACACAATTTCCCCCACCCTGGGATTCAATATTAAATCATTGGAACATAATGGGTTCGTTTAATTAATTTATTAAAATTTTTATTATTAATTTATCGTCAACTTTTAGGTAATCCAATTTTAAAGCATTCATTGACCATTCCATTAATCTTTTCAGGTTTCAATTGAATATTTGGGATGTGGGAGGTCAAAAGAGTTTGAGATCATATTGGAGGAATTATTTTGAGTCCACGGATGGACTTGTTTGGGTCGTAGATTCTGCAGATAAAATGCGTTTAGAAGACTGCACTAATGAGCTACATAAACTATTGCAAGAAGAGGTATTTCCAATTAAGATTCTGAAATATCTGATTTCCAGCATTTTAACATGAGTTTTTGTATTTCAGAGGCTTGCTGGAGCTACTCTGCTTGTATTTGCCAATAAATGTGATCTTCCCGGTGCCCTGAAAGCAGAGGAGATTGAAAAGGTACTTGTAATTTCTATTAATTACTTGAAATGTTGAAATAAATTCAATCTCAAATTGTCAGATTTTGAAATTGGAGGAAATCCGAACACATCATTGGCAAATTGTTTGGTGTTCTGCAGTGACTGGAGAACATTTATTGGAAGGGGTCGATTGGCTAGTTGGAGATATCGCACAACGCATTTTTACCCTAGATTAATTCATTTCTGTGCATTTTCAAGTTCTAATTAACTCAGATAGCCTGCCTTCTCTTTGTACAATAATTTAACTGTAAGAAATCTTTATTAACAGTGATCTACCTAAAAATATTTTTGTAAGAGTTTAAATTCCAAAATGTTAAGTAATTTTACCTACTTTTTCATGATTACAAAGTATTTTAAAAATAAAACACTCAAAACTCAAAAGAATGTAAAAATTGGCATTTTGAAGAGTTTATTTTATTCAGAAAAGAGTTTGAATTCGTATTCTCATAGTCTATAAGATCTATAGACCTACATACAATAATATAAAATGCAGCTTAAAGCTAATAGATCAAGACTTTTTATGGAATTTAAGACATTTATCTTTAGACTAAAATATTTAAGTAAATAGATTTAACCAGAAAGCATTATTTGGAAATGATGGGCCTTCCCAAGATTATCTAGCCGATAGGCTGCCTAAAGGGCAAACCTTTTATTTGGAATCATTTTACTTAAAATATATATGGTATATTGGCGATATTACAGATAAGATTTTCAGTTATTTAAACACGTGCATCTCGGTCAATTCAAAGGTGGCTTGTCTTTGGGGTCAGGTTTATGTATTTGAGCGCATTCCAGAATCATACATAATATCCTCATTGTCTTTCAATAGGCCAAGGTCTTGTTCAGTCGATGAAAAAAGTCCAAGAAGTCGAAGGATTTTTCTTGTGTAGTGTGGAAGGTAGACCCAGGAGGAATAGAGCATGGTAGAGAGGACCAAGATCACAATTGTATCTGGAAATAATTTAAATTACATTGATTTCGACATTTTAAAGCCTACTGAAGCATCTGCAACTTTATAACAAAGATTTCTAGATATTCTGAAATGCTTACTAATTATAATCTTCTCCCAGGGCTCCATCATATCTAAAAGAATGGACACCAAATCAATATAAGTTGCTCAATTAGATGAAATATGAATTGAAACTTACAAAGGGAGGTGACCATACAGTAATTGAGATGAAAACTCTTGATTTTTGCACCCAAAGCTGATAGAAGGCCCATTGTGAATTAAGGATGGTTTGAACTGTGAAATGAGATTAAAATAAAATTAATAGAATTATTTTAAAAATTAAAAATCCAACCACAAATGAATCAAATCTCAAAATTCTAAAACACAGACTGGATTTTTTAAATAGAAATCAGACATAGACCGTCTGTCTATCCCTACACGTGAGGTACTGGAATAAAAATCCAAATTGCATACAATTTAACTTGATATTGATCGTAATTAATGGGTATAGAGCTTAAACTTGAAAAAAACCAGAATAAACTACCTATAAAAGTTAAAGGTTTCAAAGGATGGGAGAAGATTAAGGACCGTGAGAACTAGTCAAGTATAACTTTAAATACATTAGTTTAATCTGGTTAAAATGTAATTTATAGGTTTCAATTAGATAGTGAGTGAGTATTAGGTAGATTAAACAATATTGACTTTGAAGTTTGAATGAGAAAGTTCTTTGAAAGTCCAAGATTGGGAAATAGCCCTTCAAAAATAGACTCTTGAGGAAAAATGGGTTTAAAATTAAATTAAAACAATGTAATGGACACAAATAAACTTAAATTCTAATAATTACGATATTTATGATAATTCCACTTACAAATCAATTATTCCAAAATGGTACTTGATCGACCTGCAAGATTGTAATCAAAATTAATAAATAATTAATTGAAATTCCACTGCACTTTTAAAACTTTTAAGATTTGTACTAATTTTACCTTTAAAAACTTGAAATTTGACCCAATGGAAATGACCGGATGCCCAGGAATATGGTGGTAGACAGATTGGTCAATATATTGGTGAATTTGATGCTTTAATTGGGGTTTAGTTAGAAAAGTGAGTCAATTTTTAATTCCGAGAAATGACGAATTTGAATCAATTTCAAAAATACTTGTGCATTTGTTATCCACACAATTCTTACGAAGCAATCCGAGAAGAAGGGCAGGCTATTGCATCTGCTATATAAAATAACCGTTCTTTTTTAGCATTTTTTCATTATTTGGCTTTTAATATGAACTTTTAATTAATCAATTTTGAATGACAGGGTCAAATGTAATTAGAGGTATTAAAATATACGTGTATCCCTTTACATTTCTTTGTATTGTAAGTACTAAAAAAGTCATGGCCAGTCAGATAGCGTAATATAAATATCCTTAATAGGCAATTTACTCGAGTACGTATCTTGATTTTATAAGTAGGTTCACTTGGGATAAAAATAAAAGCTTCATTTCAATATCAAGATCAGGGAAAAAAGAGATACATTATAAAACCTTCAATGGATATTTAACTAAAAGAATGTTGAGGGATATGCAATATTTGCATACTAATTACTACGTCAGTAGGATTTTGAGGGTTTAAGCACAACCTGCAATTAATTTCTTCAAATGCGCTAAACTTGTTTCCTGTTTTCACACAAACCTCCACGAGCTGTGAACTTTAAAACCAATTTATGCAAAACTTAATATTAGGTTAAGACATTCAATTCCCAGGATAATTTCACAACCTTCTTCCAACTATCCATCGGCATCCCTGAAATAGTAAGTTTTTAAAAAGGTTTATGTTAAAACAATCTGATTTATAAATTCCATTGCCAATTCAAATGAACTTTATTCCATTGTATACGTGTAAGTATTATTGGATGTATTGCACATGCAAATTATAGACCTAGGATAAAGGGCAAGATATTTATAATCTAAAATATATTCTGCAATAATACAATTAGGAAGATATATCTGAATATTTAAAGTTTAGTTTAAGAATTATTGATCAAAATGCTAAAGTTTTAAACTGAAGAAATTAAAGAAATACACAAGTTTATGAAAATATATGCCTCTAAAAATGATTGTCTAAAATTCTGCATTAAAGGTGGTTGAGCTGGAAAGAAATCAAATGGATTTATCGCTGGACAGGCATCGTCGTTGAAGCCCTCGTATGTGTCACATCAGAATCTCTCCACATTTGGGTTACCTGGAATTTAAATAGAATTTTTAATTCAATTGATCTCTCTTACCAGGAATCATTAGGCTTTGGAAGTCGATTACCGTTTTAACTTGCGTATAGAAATTAACTCCAGCCTTTCCATAAAAGTTGGCGTCCCCGAGGAAAGAACCCCTTGAACCCGTGAATGAAAACATGGGAAGAGGAACCTATAAAAAATTTAAGAAGTTTAGAATTTTTGTACCAGAATTAAAATAGTACGAGTACTTACCGGGATGGGTACATTTACACCGACTTGTCCAACATCAATATCTTGGGTAAACTTTCTAGCGGTGGCTCCATTCTATAGATTAAAGTGGAATTAAAAATCTGTGCTATATTATCTTAACAATTTTATTGAATTCATCTTACAGTTGTAAAAATAGCAGTTCCATTTCCGTAAGGGTTGTTATTGATCAGATTAATCGCATCATCCAATGTATCCACATTCAGAGTAACGAGAACAGGGCCAAAAATCTCTTCCTTGTAACATCTCATTGAAGGCTGTACTTCGGTGAGAACAGTTGGCCCCACAAAGTTTCCCTTTTCGTATCCAGGTACAGTCACTTTTCGTCCATCGAGGACACAACCCGCTCCTTCCTTAATTCCCGATTCAACCAGTTCTAAAAATTCATAATGCAATATGAAATCTTTTTAGTTTTTTTTCAATTATAAAACCTTAAAACTCTTACCGCAAATTCGTTGTTTCGCTTGAGGTGAAATCACAGGCCCCAAATCCTGAAGTAAAAATATATAAAAGGCAATCAAACTTTTAAATTGAGAAATTACCGCTCCCTTTTCATGCCCTGCGTTGATTTTAAGTTTTTTTGCACGCTCCACCAACTCTGGGATCCAATTTTTTGCTTCTCCTACGAATACTGCAGTGCTAAGAGCCATACATCTTTGTCCAGCAGCTCCAAATGCTGCCCCTACTAATTGGTTAAGGGTTTGTTCCTTGTTCGCATCCGGCATAATGACACCATGATTTTTTGCACCCATATTACTTTGGACTCTCTTCCCGTTCTTTGATCCCTTTTCGTAAATGTATTTCCCCTGAAAGATTTTAGGAGAATTTAGAAGATATTCAAAGATTTGATCTAGCAACTCACAGCAGTGTCTGATCCTACGAAAGAAATAGCCCGAATCTTTGGATTTTCGCAAATAAAGTTGACAGCTTCGTGAGCGCCGTGAATCACATTTACAATCCCCTTTGGAGCACCGATTTCGTTCATCATTTCTAGAAAAAATAAAAAATGCATTGAAAATATTAATTTTTATTCAATTTCTTTTAATTAAACTCTTATTAGGGTCTTACCCATTAGCATCATACACGCTCCAGGATCTCTCTCGGATGGTTTAACAATGTAAGTATTGCCGCAAACAAGTCCAACGGGAAACATCTACTCAAAATGAATATAAAATATTATCCTAATCGTATACAACTCATAATTTAATGAGGATTAAATACAGTTATTGGAATTTACCCAAAGGGGAATCATTGCAGGGAAGTTGAAGGGTGTAATTCCTAGAAATATAGATTTGCAATAAAATACAACTGGATTTAATTAGGAAATATTCTCAATTACCTGCACAAACACCGAGAGGAACTCGGAAACTCATTGTGTCCATATCTTTGGCTATGCTGGGCATTGTTTCTCCAAGTTGAAGGCTTGTAATTGAACAGCAATGCTCGACAACCTCTGAAATTTATTGAATTTAAATGAGAAATCAATTAAAATCTTAAAATTAACGTACGAAGCCCTCGAAGAACGTCTCCCTCGGCATCTGCTAGCGTTTTTCCTTGTTCCAATGTAATATTAGCTGCCAATTTCCCCTGATCATTGAATGAAATGCAATTAATATAAATATAATGAATGTAAAGTTCAAAATTAGGCCCACCATATTCTCTTTAATGATTTGTTGAAGTTTAAACATGAGCTGTTGCCTCGTAAGAATGGAAGTCTTTGACCAAGTCTTGTACGCTTCACTCGCTACTGCGACAGCCTCCTCCATTTCCCCTTGGGTGGATTTTGGGACACGGGTGATTATCTCATTTGTAGCTGGATTATGGAGATCAATCCATTCCTTAGTTTTTGACTCGACAAACTGTCCATTGATAAAGTTTTTGGTGGTTGGGATTGCAGAGGAATATGCCCTAATCAGTGAGCTTGCCAATGAATAATTTGATTTGATCTGTAAGAATTTAAATTAGAATTTGGAATGTTAATCAAAACTTCAAAAGCGAAATAAAGAGCTTCAAAAGTTCAAAATGGACATGTCACTTACCAAAGGTATCTTGTTCATTACTCCAACAATCATTTTGAAAATTAATTTGAAATTAAACCGAATTTAAAGAGAAATTGGAACTTTTAAATGGGATTTGGAGATCTAATCCAATTTGAAGGACGAACAACGTGTCTATCAGCCTATCTGTAATTCTTTAGCTCTATAAAATTCAAAGTCAAGTTCATTTAGATGAATAGCAAAACTTGAAAGCCTAAACTCCTCTTCAAGCTATTCACATTTCCCCTATCTAATCTCAATGCTATACAATTGTATTTAAATCTGCCTATTAAAATGTTATGTAATTTGAATTCGTTATACAAGAAAGCATTATTTTTTATGCATTGTAATTTGAAGAATATTAATTAATAGATCTAACATAGCTTCTAAAATTGCATTGATTTAAAAAAAATTGAACAAAGGCATCCTAAAATCTAATCTTGGGTTTCAAAAAATCTTGAAATATCCTTAAATTATAAATTCATGAATTTCTAATTATTTTTTAATTATACCCTGCAAGTGCTATCTCATCGTAATTAATTAATTAAAGCTTCAAGGTAGGTAAGCTAATTCAAACGAGAAATATTTATACGATTGATCTGTAAGAATCTCCTTCCAAAAGCAGATTCATTTCATGTGAATTTCAGCGACATTTTTTTATTTTAATGTCTATAATGTTTTAAAACATGTATAAGAAATGTGAATTAACCGATAATTAATCAAAAGATGATTCTATTTAGCATGGGTGGCAGCCGCTTTCCTCATCTGTGTCAGGGTATTTGAGAGTTCCTCTCGCTTCCTCTTGGCCCGAATGTGTGTTCCAAGCTGGAGGAATTAAATAAAAATCCAACAATTAGACAATCAAGTTTTATAAATAAATAGGAAATAATTAAAAATCTTAATTGAATGAACTTACCCTCCTTTTGAGGAATTTAAGGGCTCGCTTATCTTTAGACACCTTTAACAACTCGAGGGCCCTCTTTTCATAAGGTGCATGTCCACAGACTTCCTTTACGATATCACGAACAAACTTGTTGGCTTTTGTTTGTTTCTGTCAATTAAAAAACCTTAATTAGCTTACATATTTAATTTCGGTGCAAAATAAACATTGCACAAAAACACCGACAAATGACAATTTTTAATGAATTCTTACCCCCTTCCTTTTGGCTGGTCTCTCCGACTGCTTGTTTTTGATGACCTGATGACCTCGTTTAAGTCCCACGGCTATCTCTGCACGAGGAGCCATAATTCTGATGTTAATTACCTAAAAATACAATTAAATCACTGGTCTTTCCGACTGCTTGTTTTTGATGACCTGATGACCTCGTTTAAGTCCCACGGCTATCTCTGCACGAGGAGCCATAATTCTGATGTTAATTACCTAAAAATACAATTAAATCCGGTAAGTCCAACACGAGGATTCTAAAATAGGGATTTGGCTAGGACGTCGTCAGAAGGCGCCTCCGTCGCTCAGATTTTAGTTTTTGCGACGCTTGAAAGCGGCAGCAGAATTACAAATATTCATAACTTTTTTAATTGTTTTTTGACGATTAATTAACTGCAAAATGGAGACGGAAACGGAGCTAATCTTTGACGGCGACCTCGGCAATGTATTTACCACGGATGGGAGCGACGGAACTCAAGTTAACGAGGTTGATGGTAAGTTAAATAGAATGCAATTCTGCAAAGTTTATTTTTGATTCTTTGAATTCAATTTTTACATTTGTTTCAATTAATTTTGGATTGTTGATGTTTATTTAATTAATTAAAAGGAACATATGAGTTAATCAAGGTTTGTTTGCTATATTACACAGCTGTCACAGACCAGAATGTTGGAGAAATTCAAATGGAAATGTCACAGATGAGTGCTGAGGATCAAGCGGCAATGATTGCAGGACTCCAGGAGGCTGCCAACAATGTTGAAGTTCAAAATATCATGATTAATTTGCCGGTGGAGAACCAGGAAGAGATCCCCTTTGAAGAGCAGTTGAAAAGCACCGAGAGACTTGACAGATCCTCTCCAGGTTAGTGTCAGATTTATTTTTGAATGCATTTAATTTCCAACAAAAAGGCCACTAATTTAATTATCAATTTATTTTTGGTATAGATCTTTGGCCGCAAAATCTCTCCTCAGCAGCTCAATATGTGATGGCAAAATATCAATCTAAAACGGGAGAAACTGAATCTAATATTGGGATATGGGCGCAAGGACTTGACCCCGAGGATATTAATCTACTTCATCGTAAGTGGATCATTTTAATTAACTTTCCAAATCAAATTGAACGCATATAATAATTCCCATTAAATTTAAAAAAGTTTTCAAAAAGTCTAAAGCATTTTTTCAATAATTTTTACAGAATTTGGAAGCTTGACCTCAGCGAGTCTCGTCGAAGAAGTAAAGAAATTGCAAAATATCGCGTACCAACTCGGCCTGGAAGAGACAAAAGAGATGACCCGAGGGAAACTCCTTCATATCCTCGATGATGACATATAATTCTAAATTCTAGTAATCCTCTTCGTTTATACATTATGAATTTTTAAGAAATACAGATTATAACGCGTACTTTTAAATTATATATCTTCAATATAAACTTTATTAGAGACACACAAACTCAAAAATAAATTGTAAGTATGTAAATATACAAGTCAAGAACATTAATCTCTAAATATCGACGATAGATCATTAATAGATATGGTATGTTTAATAATTATTATTTAATACTTTATTTTTAATACAAGACAAGTTTCATTCATTAACTGTATTATTTAAAAATCCAATTACAGATATTAATGCATTTCTACCTCTTTTTGTATTAGAAATTAGAATTCTTCTTTAAAATCTGTAAAAATCAATTAATTTTTTTTGAAAAGAAACGCCCTAATACTTTGTAATTAAATCCTAAAGGTAACTTGTAAGTGATCTGTACCTTTTGTACCTACCTAATTTAATAAAAGGCTAAATTCATTTAAAAATTAAATGTAAATAAAGTTTAAAGAGATTTCATTCATATATATTTGATTTCAAGTTGAAATAGCCCATTGCATTACGCTAGAATCTCGACCCTGTGGAATTTAAAATAAGAATTATAGCTTGTAAAATTGAGTAGAATATTTTAATGCAAGATTTACCCCAGTACTAACAACCCTAGAGTCATCCGGGAGGAATATGAGGTTCGTAACGTGGCTCGAATGACCTCCGTAAGTATGACACAGTGACTAGATAGGAAATGATATGTATATTTAAGCCAATTAAACGTCTTTTGACAATGAGCATACCTTGGGCTGGATTACAGGATACGAATAGACTTTAACTTTGCCGTAGTCATCCCCTGTCACAAGCATCTTTTTATCATGGGATCGAGTGCAAGCGTTGACATCAGTTCCATCAGCTCCTTCAGGCCAAATCCCAATTGTTGATGGGGTCAGAGTACAGGTATTTAGAGCCCAATCCGTATCCCGAAGTTGAGAACTTTGTGGGATTTGTCGGCAGACCGAAGCGTTCCAAAATAGGATTTCATAATCTCCAGAATTGCTCTGAATAAAGGTGGAATCCTCACTCCAATCAAAATGGGACACAAAGCTCGAATGCCCCTACAAGAATTGAAACTCTTAATTAAGATTGCATTTAATTAGGGCCATAAATTCATACCGAACAACGCCCGATCCGATTGTACTTTCTGAAACCATCCGAGACTTGATAAATGTAAATATTATTGTCTCTCGAGCCGATTGCAATCATTTTTCCATCAGGAGAGAACGTCACGACCTGGAATCGATCAATAGGATTTTATTTTATTTAATCCTCTCAATGAGCTGTATATCTTCCACAATATTATGTCCATATATCCTCAAGTTCCATTTACAATGGCTTAGAACTTTGAAATAAATATGAAATAATGCTACTGCATTGTAATTTGTAATATATGTATGGAGGTATATGGCATTGTGATCCACTTTATTACTTAATTAGATAACCTGGTGGTCTCAATAGGGGTGTACTTTAAAAGACCTAAGGATAAGTGCCTACTTATCCCAGTAATCTTTGTCATTTCATAACTAGATCGTACTAATACTACTTATACCGATAGAGTCGTATATAAACTTTATATTATAAAGTAACGGTGGGAAAAAATGCAAACCTGAATAGGCTCGCTCCCGTCATTGTGATGCGAGTGAATTTCTCTCGTTTCTGATGACATTGCGAACCAATGTCCCAGAATGGTTCCAACGACAATAACAGACCCATCCGGTGAATAGCATGCAGACTGAATCCCCTCCTGCAAAATATAAAAAACATGTATGATTTTGTATCATTCCCCCCAGAAATTAGAGCAGTTTCCCCTTACATCAAAGTCCATCGACCAAATTGCGGTATGGGAGAGTGAATCCCACAATACGAGCATCTTGTCCAATCCTCCGGTTATAAATTGCTATAAAAAAGATAATTAGAGATCTGTGTGAATCTCTTAATTACAGAAGATGAGGGGGAGGAGAAACCTGTTGCTCGGGATGTTTTGCAAGTCCCCACAATTCATCTGTATGCCCTTGCACTACAAGTTGGAAGGGGAGCTGGAAAGAGCCTGCTAGGATATTGTTTTTGGTAGTCCCCACAAGGAGTTGACTTCCTCGGCCCTCAGTAATGGTCCGAACTGGTCCAAACTGCTCTGGAATGACCGTCTCAACCTCCACCTTTTGTAGCGTCGAGTTCCATTGGACGATCCGACAATCCTTTCCCCCTCCTGTGAGGATCTCACCATCCTTGAGAGTGCAGATTGAGAATATTGGACCCTCGTGTGCGTTTTTGATTGATTTTGCAACCACTAAAATGTTAAACCGAGGAAATGAATTAATCAATTATTTTATAGATGTTGAAGGGATTGTTGATTATTAGTAATTACCATTTGTTCCTCTAGCCCAAATACTCAAATTCCCACTAGAATCCCCCGAGACAATATCCCCGTTCTCGGTGAAAGCGAGGCAGGTCACATATCTAATTGGAAAATATATTGTTTTTAACCAGAAATCATTTCCAATCCAATTAACCCTAACCTTGGCTTATCCCTGTGGTCAAATAGGCCCAACTTTTTATAAAGGATCCCATTCTCGTAATTCCAAAAGGCAATATGAGATTTCCCACATGTGACGATTGATGCCCTGTCCATTGGATGGAAATCCATGCTGACCACAGTGTCCCCAGAGCACTAGGAATTGGGTAAAAACTTGATTAGGATTGCAGTTAGCAATAAAGAACCGATATTTGATCAAAAACTCATTAATCATTACAGTATAACAAAAAAGAAATTAGGATTTAAATGGAACTGACCTTACTCTCGGCCAACTTTTGACCTTTCTCGCTTCTCGCCCAATCCCAAAGGGATATATTGTGCTCATTAGACTCGTCAATTACGGCCAAAAGTCCACCTCCATCCTATTGAAAGTTAAATGGTGATTTAAACCTAATAGACGTAAATGGACCATTAAATTGCAAATACCGCTTTTGAGAATGAGAGGCAACAGATTGCCCGATCAAATTCCCCCATTCCAATGACGTGCAGGGTGGCCAGTGACACAGAATTCCATATACGGACATGAGCCTAATGATTCAATTAAATTGACATTAATTTATATGGCTCAATTTCACGCTATTTAAGTGCATTTCCTTTCGCATAAAATATCTATTGGGCTCGAGAAAACCCCTTGGACTGGGGAACTTGAAGCACCTTGAAAATTGCAACACTGTGAGTTGTATGAGGTCTAAATTATAAATAGTGCCTAT
>JAAZTK010001340.1:0-14460 GCA_036507255.1 Megalothorax incertus
AAACTGACAATTTTTAATTTAAATAGGTACACGAACTTTGTATATTTAATTTTAATTATAAGATTTTTAAACTCTGATGTCAGCAGACTTGAATATATTTTATTTATTTGAGGAATTAGATAGGTTATAGGAGGAGGGTCGAGAGGGATTTATTTTAATATACCAGATACGACTAGATTTAATTTAAACTGGAAAAAATGATGAGGGTGAGAGAATATGTGAGGAGATCCATGTGCGTTTTTACAAGGTAAAAGATATAGATTTACCAAATTGTGTGATTAATCAAATAGCATGTAGGAATTATTCCAATTTTAGATTGTACGATAGTAAAAGACAGTGTTAACGATTTACTAGGATAATCATGTAAGTTTACTAATCCATATCAGAATATTATCAAAAGTAGATCTATCATTTAAAACATATCCCAAAATGTTATCAACTTATCATAATGTATCAATGCAATCAAATATCAATGAAAAGTGTATCAATCTGGTTAATTAGTAGTAGACTCTTTAAAGTAGGTATTAAATTGTATTTAATAATAATCAGGTTCCGATTTATTTTGCAGGGTTTTTAAACTAGGATTTTAATGTAATTTATGCATGAAAATAGTAACTTTTAACTTTAAAAATTTAAAAAATCTATAAATATTTATTTAGAATTAATTATTAGTAGATCGTGTTTTCCCAATTGTGCAAGCAAAAGTGCTTATTTTAGTCAAAAAAGATGGAACAAGATAATAAATTATTATAATATTAATGAATATCAAAATTTTGTAGACTATTCGTATTTCTAAATTTTTCAATTCAGGAGGTTTTGGTTTATTAATAGACAATTTATCCGGTCCACCTGACCCATTTCATATGGGCAAATGTTGAACAAATTATAAAATACTAGCGGATACATCTCCACAAGGTAAATGTCCAGTCTGTGGAATACTGATAGATTTGTTGACACTTGATGAGCTACGGGATCATAAATGAATTCAGATTTTGGACTGTGGAATTTAAATGATTCCCTTTAGGTTTAAACTATTTGCAAGTTTAAGAGCTCATTAGAAAGTTCATGTTTAAGGCTATTCAGTATCATGGGCCTAATAAATTAATTCCATTAAACATTCAATTAGTTATTGTATTTTTGAGTTCCATTTAAAGAACGGAGCTTGTCTCAGGATCAGTGTTCCCCGATTTGAGCATTAAAATCTGCAAATTGAGCCGGGAAATCTTCACTTTCAAAAAATTCCAACATCGCGTCGCCGAATTTTTAAAAATTTTGATTTTTGAGGTCATTTTTGTTGCATCCTACTAAGGACCAAGGTCAACAATTTGGTAAGTTGTTAATTAAGGTGCAAATCTGAACGATTCAGCCCTAATCATGTCAATAAGTAGGGTCAATAAGTAGGGTTAAATCGTATGAAAAAGAATAACGAACTATTGCTCAATGATTTAATAATTTCAAATATAGATTCATTTAGAATATCTAACGTTGATTAATTTCTCATTAAAATTAAACTTTAATGTTAAATTATAGGTTATATTTTGGTAAAAATGGAGCGATCAGAGATGCTAGTCCAAGGTCACGTGGAAGAAGGAGAGGTCAAGGTAAAGTCATATGCAAAACACCATATTTAATTTATTGGTTGGGGTATTGATAAGTTGATAAATAATATAAGATACAAATTATCGGTCGACCGATAATTTGTAATAATTAAAATATATATTTTGAGGATTTACAATTTGCTTCAAAATATATCGAATATAGTTTCGAATATTAAATTTCAGATATCAAAGACGCTCGAAGCTGCTGAGGAATCATCAGATCCTGAATTTAATCCATTCCTCGTTGAACCAGTATGTTATCCTAATAGATAAATATTAAACTTGAATTTACATTTAATTTATATATACATTTTTTATTTTTTAAAAACCAGATCCTTGTAAAGCTGTTGAAGCTCGTGGAGAAGGTGTCCGAGCTTAAAGAACTTCGAAAAATGTGCCAAACCTGGGATGAATTTAACCTCAAAGAAATTGAAGATCGAGCATTCAATGTACACTTTTAAATTAACATTTTGGGTAATTATTTGAAGGTTTTTTTTATTTCAGAGAAAGGTTAAAGCTATTGACTTTTGCTGGACAGATGAGTTCAGCATGTTCAGGACAAGATCTGAAACTGAAGCTGAGGCTAACCTGGTTCAACCTAGGTTGGTTCAATTTATGGAAGATACAAAAGCCATTCCTAAGCTCTTTTCTTCGTTCAAATTCAATTTCCCCGAATCTTGGACCATCCTTTCCAAGCATATGGATTTTTTCTCAATCTACCCAGTGACTTTTGTAGTTCTGGAATTTTCAAGCTGGACATTAAAGCTGCAATTATTCGTTGAATTGTTGACCAAATTTATGGAGAGCGACATTTGGGGAAATCTCAAAGAAATCCTCGTTTACAGCATTCGTCAACCAAAAGAAATATTTGGACTTCCTAGCTCTTCTCTATTTGTCCCGGCATCAGGAAATATGGACCGGAAATTGCAAAAACTAGACATCAAATTCTGGGAGCCCACAATTATTGAAATATTTAAATCTGCTTTTGGTATAATTATATTACTATATAGGTATAATAAATTAAATATTGTATAAACAATAAATATATTACTATTATAGCTTCGGGTAAATACACCAATTTAACGTCAATGGGAATTGGCCATCTTCCGAGCGAGGATCTAGACTTTCCAGGCTTAGATCTATCTAAATTAACTCGATTAGAGATTGGCGGTACCGACAGAGGAAGTTCTCCTGCTCTCAAGTAAATTTATTTCAATTTATTTCAAGTGAAAAATAAAAATAAATGAAATAATATAATATCCAAAATCTGTAGATTGACATCAGGTCTAGTTAAGCTGGCAAGAAATGGAATGAGGCTCAAGAATTTTGGTATGAAGATCGATCTGACGCCAAACCGGATTGTTCCTTGGACGATGTTCGATGATGAATTTGAATTATTTGAAGATCTCCCAATCATATGCTCCAATTTGACCCAGTTTTTGACCTCTCAATCTACGACATTGGAAAAAATGTCCTTTGAATTTGTTTGCTATTTGAAAGATCCATTCGACATGCCAGAGGACGTTGACATTTGGTGCAAAATTCATCTCCCAAAATTTGAAGCTCTTCATACTCTGAAACTTTGGGTTGACTTTCAATTAATCGATGAAAATTCCGAAAGAATTTACACAAAATTATTTGGGATGACTCACAATCCATCGGTTCACTTTCCCAAGCTTGTCAATATGACTCTGGATGGTGAGTATTCTTTGATTGCCCTCGATCTCAATTCTGCTCCGGATGAAGCTGAACAACTTCACTTGAAACGCCTTGAAATCCCTGATAGAGGCTTTTATGACCCTAGTATTTGGAGCACATCATTTGTGGATTTCATTGGATCAGTTGAGGAATTGACGTGTCCTGCCAAGCTACTAATACTTTATGGAGAAAGACTTCCATGGGGGGAATCTCTTCGTTCCCTCTATATTTATGATACAAGTATAGAGGTTAGACAAATGGCATTCTTCAAACTGAACCATTTTAAAAGTAAGATGTTGTAAATATTGTATGTCTAATAAGATTTTTCGGCGTATTTAATTTAAGAGTTACAATTTTCAGAATTGGAGAGACTCAACGCAAAATATTTTGAAATCAAAGGCCAACAGATTAAAGCTGGATATCATTATAGATTTGGGGACTGGGATGTTAAGGATTATTTGAATACCTTCAAAGAGGCTACTGAGCTTCCGTTGACATCAATCACATTCAAGGGTCCAAAGGTAATAAAAGTACAATTAACTTAAATTAGAGATTGCTTTTCTGATATTTTTTATAGATGGAGGAGGAGTTGAAGGCTCAATTCATCGAATACTTTCCATTTCCGGTCGAATTTCAAATAATCCACATTCCCTCGTATCTCGACTTTTTGAAAAAGGCTTGAGATTCAAGATATGATCGGGCAAGAATAATTACAATATTATAGAATTATTTCGACATTTAAAATAGGCAATAATTTAGGAATTTCTAGTAATACCCTGCATAGATAATTTCTTATCTAGATTTTATTACCTCAAAATTCAATATAATATATTTTTATTTCTAAAACATTCTAATATGAAAAATACAAAATGTAATTAAAATTAGTGCATATATTATATTGTAGAACAGACTACAGATAGATAGTTCAATTTCTCAATTTAAATTCTTATCTGATACTGTATTCTTTTTCAAAGAATAAATAATTTCTCAATGAAATATTTCGGAATTCAATTAAAAAAGATGGGAATTAATTTATTCCACGGGGAATCAAGTTCCTTTGAACTTTACTTTTAAATTCATAAATATTTATATCACATTGTGAAGTCTTTTGTGGAGATCAGAAATCAGATTTCCGAGAACGTGATTTTTATCAAAATTTTTGATAGAAAAAAGAATGGAGTATCTTTTTTGCAAATATACTTAATTATAATATTCCCCAATATTACGTGTTCTTAAATATCGTATAGCATTTACATTAACTTAACATTTAAAGCTCGAAAAACCTTTGAAATCCCAACTTTCCAAATATTTACGTATACTAAGGATCCTAAATAAGAACCTAAATCCACTTGGGCATCACAACATGGATATTCGCGGTTCGGAATCTTTTGGCAACTCTAAAGTTATGTTCAACAACCCCCTTCCAAAAGGAAATGGTCAATCCCGGAACAAATCCGTCCCTGAAGATGAGAGTGATGAAGAGGGAGAGGATCTTCCAATTAAACCAAATCCAATATCCCAAATCATTGTCAATTTCCGATCACTTCTCTCCGAATTTGCCAATAAAAATGCACAAATTTTAAAAGCAGCGTAAGCTTTTTCAATTTTAATTGATCTAACCCAATTTTAATCTTTCAAATTTACAATTTACAGGTTTGTGATTACTCTATTTGGATTGTACAACGCATATCTCATCGTAGCAATCGCATATAATCGGAGACATGCTATTGACATTCAATGGTGCGATGGGCTTGGACTCCTCTTAATTCTCACGGCTTTTGCTTATTGGGGCTTGTTTTACTATCATGTCCTTAAAAGATTTCTCGGGCCATATTTCCAGGATGTCCAAATGCCAGCCTTCTTCAGCACATTGTAATTTGTCATTAATTTAACTACAATTTATTTCAAAACTAATCATTCTAGGATCTTCCAATTAATTTTAACGGCAGTTGGACTTGGTGGAATCCTCACTTTCCTCATCGTTGATGCCAAAGATCAACCTCAGCGTCTAATTTCCGTTGGTGGCGTCTTTGTAATCATTCTTATTGGATTCTCACTCTCCAAAAACCCTGGACGAATTCAATGGCGTCAAGTCCTGGTCGGTCTACTGATTCAATTCTCATTTGGATTGCTAATTCTGAGGTGGACAACTGGAAGAGAGATATTTGATTGTGCAAGTAACAAAGTAAGAACCTTCTTGGGCTTTTCGGATCATGGATCAGCTTTTATTTACAACTACCTTTCATCTGGATATGAGCTTGTGATTCAGAATGGAATAGATGCCTCCCCGGAACTCAAGATTTCACTTCCTCGGACATTTGCCTTTAAAATAATGCCAATTATCTTCTTTTTCTCCTTCTTCATTTCACTGCTATACCATTTTGGGGCTATGCAATTCATATGCTCGAAACTTGGGTGGTTTTTGCAAGTGACGGTTGGAACTACCGCTGGAGAAAGTATGTGTGCAGCCGCTAATATTTTTATTGGACAAACTGAGGTAAATAATTTTTTATAAAGTTGTGAATTTCCTCTGATTCTGGGTCCTGATTACTATAATTGATTAAATATATAAATTAAATTAGGCACCAATCTTGATTAAACCTTTCTTGGGAAAAATGACGCATTCAGGTAGGGATCCAACATGACTTTTGAGTTAAAATTTCAAAATTGAAATAGATATATTTATTTTGCAATATTTCAGAACTTCATGCCGTTATGTAAGTTAAAATTTTGTAGATATTCCAAATTTGCTTAAAAGTTGTCACAAAGTTGAAGGAGAGCATCTTTAAAATTTATACGAGTAAATTTAAATATTTATCTTATAGGACTGGAGGGTAAAATTGTAATTTTTTCGTGTCATTTAAAAAATATCAGATACTACAAAATTAGTACAATATTACAATAGGTTTTCCACAATAGCCGGTGGCGCGTTAGCTGCCTATATAGGTGATTCTCTACTGTCTACAATATTTCAATTTAGAATTAGTGCAAATAACAAAATTTCTAGTTATTTAAAAGTAAATACACTCAGTTCCTCAGTCATTAAAGTAATTATTGATTTACATATCATGATATCATTGTTTTAAAAGGATTTGGAATTGAACCAGCATATTTGCTTTCGGCGTCATTCATGGCCGCACCAGCTGCCCTTGCCCTATCAAAATTGATGTATCCAGAGACCAAGGTTGGTATTTTTAATTCTAAAACCCTTACAATACACAATGCTCTACTAATACTGCATATAGGTGTCTCGAACAACTTCGGAAGATATCCTAAAAATTTCCATAAAGTAATATTTTTTAAATAAAAGAGTTTGTGCAAATCTAGATTATAATTTTATTTTTATAGGGCGGATGGAAATGCTCTTGATGCGGCTGCAAAAGGAGCTTCAGAAGCTATTATGTTAATCGCAAATATCATGGCTAATTTAATTGCATTCATCGCATTTGTGTCCTTCCTGAATGCTATCATCATGTGGTTGGGAGTTTTGGCAGGAATGGATCAACTTTCTTTTGAGGTTCAAAAAAGATATTAGGTATATCAAAATTCAAATACTTTGTATCATTTTTAAATTTTAGTGGATCTTGGGCAAATTGTTCATTCCTCTGGCGTATATAATTGGAGTTGATAGCGAAGAGACTGAGGATGTATCACTCCTCTTAGGTTTAAAGACGACTCTTAATGAATTCATTGCATACGATCGAATGAAGCAAGGAATGTGCTTATCGGTAATTTAATTAACTAAGAGCAGGTATACTTAATAAAAATATGGAAAAACTTAAATTAGCCTCGAAGTGAAGCTATTGCAACTTATGCGCTTTGCTCCTTTGCGAATCTTACCTCGATAGGAGTTCAACTTGGAGGACTTGGTATACTTACCTAGTCCTATATTTCTAAATTAGTAAATGGGAACTTGAATTATAATTTTAGGATTAATGGTTCCTCAGAGGAGACCTGAGCTCGCAAAGATTATTGGACGAGCCTTACTAACTGGTACACTTTGTGGGCTTTTGAATGGTTGTATTGCTGGAGCACTTTTACAAGTAAACCCTATCTAAGCTATACGGTTAAATGTCTAATTTTTAATTTTTAATTTTTTTTTCAGGTGGAGGGGTATCCAACAATTAGCGGAACATGCACAAGGAAATATTAATGATTTTTCAGGATAAATTTTAACATACAATTTATATATTTTTTTAGGTTCCACAAATATATATAAATATAGACTAATTTCCTCCTTGTTTTAGCATGTAACGTATCTCATTTTAACATTTTAAATTTTTAATTAAAGACAAAATTTAAGAAAAGTTGATATAAACTCACATTGTTATAACTGTCCTTATTTCTATAATTAATAAAAGTCTCAATGCGATTACATATGCCTCCAAAAATAAGTAGCCCACTATCCTTTGAGATAGGTATACAGATTTATATGTATAGGTAAAAGCTTAGAGCTTAGGATTAGAGCATGGAAAAATACAAGTAAATCTCCTTATTTATTTGTCTCACGTATAAAATTGATTAGAGACTTTTTGGGATTGGATTTTGCCAGATTTATCCATTGTTTTTGCCCTGTCGGCTCCTCATCTCCTCATTTCTCTCCTTATTCTTATTCTCATGATTCTCTCCAGCCCATGATCCCTCAATGGGGAATTCTATACCATCTTGAGCCAAGTGAAAAATGAGGAAAAAACCCACTCAGCAAAAGTCTCTGATATATTTTGGCTCGCACAACTTTTCTAATGAAAGGTAGGACTAGTGACTTACATATAATATTAGGATTATAAGAAGTAGAGTGGGAAGGAGATGAGTAGAATAAACTAGTGGCCAATCTTTTATCTTTCTTCTGATTTCTGAAGGAGACAAAAAGCATGTTAAACTTTGCCGAGCTGAGGAAGAGGAGTGGGTGTTGCATACTGACTCCAACTCATCAGTCATCAGATGCTATAATGAGTAAAAACGTATTATTTCTTTTCTCGGGGATATCCTAGCTTTATTGAGACTCTGAGGGAGTATCGAATTCTTTTATTAAAATGCCTAGAATTCTCTATCTTTGTTTCTCCAATGGGGACTCCAGAGTTAAAGCTCACCTCGTTTGCTAGCGCCTTTATTAAATAGAAAAAAAGCCCCAAAATATGACTTTGGCAAGGACAAAGGTGCTAGCGGAGAATGACGTCCGGTTTGGGGGTGGGTCTGAAATATCAGGCCGTCTGATACGAAAGAAAGTATTCTTCTATACTACAACTTGGGGGAAAAGTTGTGAAATGGTAAGAATGGGCAAGGTACGCAGATTTGATGGGCTCTTTGGCCTATTTGTTTGGCAAGTCTAATGGAAGTGGTAAATTTAGGGAATTACTTTTTTTTCTTTGCAAGAACTTTCTCCATCCCCTCCCACTGTAATGTGCATTGCAGCATCTTAAATATTAACGAGAAATCTCGGAGGAAATTAGGGAGAGTGGCTGGTACCTTCTTTTTGCGAATGAGATTTAAATCCAAGGTGGAAATCAGGAGATTGAGGTTCTAGAATCATTTCCGAATCATCCTACCTTATTTTAGATGACAATTTCATAAGAATAATTCCTATATACGTTAATTAATTCCGAATTTTGCACCTGGAACTTTGCCCTTTGCCTTTTAAAATATTTTGGAGCAATTTATTAAGGTGCTGATCTAATTAGTTTATGTAAATGAAGGTAGGATTCTTCAGAATTTAAATGCTTTGATATAAATCAGGGTCTGGCAAAGGATTCTTCATGTTTTGCTTGCATTTCCAAGCTGAAGAACATAGTCATATATGCCTTTTCCATTTGTTTTGCTTGGAATTGAGCATTTTGAAGCATTTTTCAACGTTCATTCAAGATCTGCGTACTTTCTCTAGACGCCCGCGTGTAAAGAATGTAAGTATAGTCTTTCCTGGAGAAAGTATAGTTCAGATCTCGTATATTTTTCAATCTATTTATAAACTTGCGCTCAAAAACATACTATGAAATGCTCAAGTTTGTTACGTGATCTCCTAAGGGGAGAATCCAAGTCATAAATAAGGCCGCAACAACGCCGGGGGTACTTGAGCTGCTCCTTCGAAGATTAAAATCTTTAAACGGAAGAGTCTGACACTCCCCCTTAATCTTGATGAATCGCCCACCTTATATTTGAATCCTTCCGAGACATTTCTTAATCTCTCATTTACGGTCGGTTTGTTTATACCAAAATTTAGAAGTTTAGACCCTCGCTCAAGGCATGCAAAACACCGAAATGATTTATCACTTTAATTATATTGCTAGCTCGACTTTTGAAATGTAGTACTCTGACCTTTCCTTGAACCTTGAAAATCTATGAAATATGGGGAAGGATATGCGGAGGAGGATTGTTTTTATTGTAATTAAAATTTGCCATTTAATTTGAAGATAAATGTAATTTATTCTAATAAAGAAAGGGCAGATGTGAATGATTGGATCCGTAATTAAATTGTTTAAATTGACGCATACCTATATGATATAACTTTTAAAGCCGAATGATAATGGCTTTAAAATGATGTATTTTTAAATTTTAATTATTATTTTATATGACGCACTGGATATTCGATTGTTAAAAAGTAACTTGATAAGGTAGGCATGAATGTAGTATTATATATAATTATATTAATTCTCAGGATCAGTTATTTAATACTTTAACGTACGACTATACTTTCTGATTAGGTATTAAATTTCAAATTGCAAAGACATCAGAATAAATTGGATTAGCATTCTTGAATAATTAAATTATGGAACGAATTACAAGGGAAATGGGATTAGGGATCTAGGGTTCTAAATTTCTAATCCAAAGTCTAACCAACCAGACTCAAAGGTCAAAAATTGATTAAATATTGAGAAGGTTAGATTATGAATTTCTGATGACAATCTTTAAAGTAATGAATGGATTTTGTACGAGTACTTGAGTATGTAGGTATACAGTGTAACAGTGCTCTACGATGCAATGGTTAGGACTTTTATAAAGTTTTACGAAAAGCTTAACATGCTCATCCATTTTTTAAAAATATTAAAACTCCCACATAATTTGAGTGGTGAAGCAGAAGTACGACTTTTAAAAAGTTAACAGACATCAAAAAAAATCCCCATTGAAAACTTTTGATTTCTCAATTTGGTGTAAGTGGGGAAAGTAGTACAATACTTATGCATATTGCATTGAGGGTAAAAAAATTGTTAAAACTTTTAAATTTTAAAAGCCTTTTTAATTTAAAAACTTTAATAATCCTCAACTACTCCAACTAATCCCATCCTAAATTCCTAATCCTATTAATAAATAATCTTTCCGGGAATGATGTATCAAATTCCGGAGAAAAATGCCCTAATAAAATACTACTACATTTTATGATCCGTATAACATATTTTGCAATTACATATATCGTATTACTACATTGCAAAGTAGTTTATAAATTCATTCGTATGAATTTCTTATTTTTTATCTAATTTGACTATATAAATAAATTCAACTCGCTCTAAATCTGCAACTTTTATAAAATCCGTTTTATTCCTTACTAATTCCATAAGCCAATTAAAAACTCAAATATTTGCATTTTTATTTTTAATTCGATTTAATTTTACATCTTGAAATTTATTTTTCGCTTGAAATCATATACAAAACAACTTACGAGATTTTTAATTAGATATAAGGACATGTTTACGAATTATATCCTTGATCCGAGGATTCCGAGGGCCGTTCTTCATCAGAGATCGTCTCATAAGTACCTCCGGATGAGTCAGAAGAAGGCTCACCTTCCCCCTCATCTTCCGATGAAGAGCAGGTGCATTCTAGGAAAAAAAAGGATTTAGATTTTGGAACATTTATTAAAAAATCGGGAAGATCTGGGCCTAAATCCCCCGTTTTTATCTCAATACAATTGAATTTCGGATTTTAGAGACGCTCGGGGGGTTTGAAAGTTATTTATGGTGGGATTGGCGAGGAGTATAATAAATTTAATCTGATGGTTTCATTCACCTGAATCAGATTCCTCCTCCTCCTCAAGTATCTCGCGAAGGAGTGGCCCAAATTCCCTCACAGTGACATTATCAGGCTCATGCTGCAAAACTGCACGTTTTATTCAATTGGAAATATATTGTAAAAAGGTTTCAAATGGTTTTTCATTAAGGATTTCTATTACGTACCTTGTTTGCTAAGTTCCAGAGCTTCCCTATACTTGTACGTCATCAAAGCTGTTAGGAACTGTTGTAAAATAATGCTTAAAATTCATTTTCAAAGTTTTTCAACTGAATTATACCTCGAGGACAAGCTCCATTGGTGCCAGCTCCTTCTCGGAGCAGATGCCGAAGGGGTCCGCATTCATTGATGTCGAGGATGAGGGAATTGATGGAGTTTTGGACATATTTCTCTGGGATGTGACCCCAATTCTGGGATATTCAACCCGAAATAGATAAAAAATACCCCGAGGGGAGAAAGCCAACCAAAACTAATCCTAGTTTTGTTTTTGGATGGGTTTTTTCATTGATCGTGAGTTTCCTGGGCTTATCGATCAAACTAGGATTCTTTGAGGTGTGCTAAACATGCTCTAACATATTTCTAAATTCATATGCAACCCCATTAAAAAGAAATGCTTTCAAACTCGTCAAAAAACATGATTTATTTCTTCATTTATTCTAATAGAATACAAAGGGGATAATGATTTGGTTGGGGATCCCCATGTGTAGGGGATTGAACGAGTCGAGACCAGCCAATGGCACCCGTAATAAATAGTGCTTGTGGTTCATAAAGACGATAAAATGTAAAATCTCCACTTATTTCATCGCCATCAGTTTGGGGACCCCATTGGAAAGAGTTGAGGTGCTCTCTTTGACGTCCATTTGTCCAAAAGCTAGATGCACCTGATTGTTTTTGTTCAAATATAACTTTTAAGCATTGTACAATAAATGGAATTTTGCTTATATTGATACCTATTGAATTATCGCTAACAAAATATGCCTCATCAACGGTATCAAAATGTGCCAAATCCATTCCAAAATCCGCGCAATAGGCTTGTGCCAGATTCCAATTCATCTGGAATATGTGTTAAATTTAAAATGTTATTTAGAAATCATGATTAGGTAGATTTACCATCATATCCACTGTATAAAACCGTTTCCCATTGATCTCTCCTATGTAAGTCAATCTAGGGGTTGCCCCATCTGAAAAAAAAGGTTTTGAAAATGTTTTTTTTTTTAAATTGGGAATTTGGAGGATCTACCTTTAAGAGGAACTGCAGATATTGTTCCAACGCAAAGAATTAGGGGAAGAATTAAAAGGATTAAGGAAAGAGTTAGTTTTGCCATATTTGAATGATATTTGTAACATGTACTATTTAAACTTTGAATTAGAAGTTGGCGTTTATTCAATATCCATTTATATATCAATTTATTATCAATTCATCAGTTTTACGGATAAATCTTAAACTGTCAATTTCCATTGTTTAAGGATGAAGATTTATATCTTGTTCTTGATTTAATTTTTGATTAAAATCAATTGAAAATTTGACATGATATATTAATACAATATTATCTGTACGAGGATATTGAAGATATTGATATTGTAATAAATGCAATATGATAAATGATAATCCCTACCGATATTCAAATGTGTTTTTTAGCTAATCACTTTGAAGTTTCAAGTACGGATATTATGATTATTGATTAGGTACGAGTTCATGATCCAAAAAAAATCATATGTAATGATCATAACCATTATTGAAAGCCCAATGAAAAAATCTAATTTTAATATATATGCACGATGGCACAACAGTTAATTATGCACGATGGTTTAAATTAAAAGGAGTGTATTGGAAGCTAGAGTTAATCTTAATCTTAAGATATGGCCATGATAAAAAAACGTCTATATAATTAATATTAATTCTAAATGATGGTCAAAATATCTGAGCATCTTTCACTTTATTCAAACTGACCCAAGATCATTCAATTTCAGCACATTTTGTTATAATTTTTCACAAATATGAAATGCCAAAGGATGAATCCTATACTAATCCTTAGCTAACCATTGTAAATCGTAAGAAGAAATAAAGCAATCATTTTAAGATTGGTCATAATAAGGAATTATGTATAGGAAATAATTTATTGACTCGTGAATAAAATATTAGCAATCGAATCCGAACTGCAAAACATTTTACTTGTTTACATAATTGGCAATACACATACAGGTTTACTCTATAAGTATTGTATATTTATGCTAATTTACAATAATTAAAGTGCTTTAGAATCTGACCTATATCAGCTAGACAGTAGACAAGTTCTAATGGAATTAAGATTAAGTAAATAAATTAAATACTCCGTTTTACACATACATTTTTAGGTACGACTTTTACAATCTTAAGGTACACATAATGCATCTTAAAAACTTAAATATTTTTTAACTAGATTCTTTTTTTTACAATTTAGTGCATATGAATCTACCCTCTACTTTTATATCTTTTTTTTATCTGTAAATATTTTGTATTTAAGTGAAATCTAGATCTAAGGTACGATACAATAGCTAAGCTATCAGTATTACAGGCTAACTATATTATATTATACTTATCGTACATATTACAATTGTGCTCATTTCTAAAATTAAGTAGGACCATGATGAATTTATAGTGTGATATGTATCTGGTTTTTTGGGGGTTACATTTGAGATATGTTACGGTTGTGTTTTGTGACGCGGTGCCGTCCCAGCAGCTCTCCTCCTTGACATGACTTGAAAAAAATGGCACCAACTCGCTTCTGGAACTTGTGTGATATGTATCTGTACGATATAGTACTATTTTACAATGATATGTACTTTCTGGATCCAGCTTTTTACTTTAAAACCCTAAAATCCTAAAAGAATCCCCTAAAATTAACGGATTTCACTGAAAAAAGGTCGCATTTTACCCCCATCCTTTACAGTAGGCATATTAAATTATGAAGGTTTTTTTTTACTAAACTAAATTACTTATCAATTAATCATTAGACATTAATTAAGAGTTGATATGAGAGTTGATATGTAGAAGTTACAGTGTTCCAGACCATAATAATATTACAGAGATATGTACAATATAAAATTATTCATTTCCGAGCGACTTTCTCCAACTCCTCCACCACCGGGGAAAGTCTTTGAAGGGATGTAGTGTAGTAGTATTCAGTTT
>JAAZTK010001341.1:0-14458 GCA_036507255.1 Megalothorax incertus
TTTCGGAAGGAAGGAAATTAAAAGATTTTTTCTTTCATTCATCAACCATTCTTCAATCCCTCGGGGAACCTCCTCCGCCTCCTCCCCTTTTACCATACTTTTCACTCTTAGAAAAAAGTTGCTTGATTAGTTCCGACTTATCACTAATGATTTACAGTGGGTGGAATATGTAAATTTTTAATCCCCTGATATTCCCACATTTCAATATATAAACTTTTAGGCATATCCAACTCACAAACTTACGAGAATGTAAAGTGATGCAGTACCTAATTCGAATGAATTCCTTAACTTTTCTTATATTATTCTGCAAAAACAGTAAATAAGCACCTACATATATTTTGGAAAGCAATTAAAATGAAGTATTTTATTCACATTCTTCAGGAATCAGAATCCAATTGTTGTAATGCAATGTAAATTTTACCAGGCATCCGCGATAGCTTTATAGCTCTATGCTAAAGATAAACTCATTATAGAATGCTAAATCTCTTCAGTATTATTTAAATAAATTCCGAATGACATCGGGCAAAGGGTCGCCCAAGTCTCGCCATTTATCTAACAAAACAATTTTGCACCTTGCCATTTTTTGCCAATTTTTCTTTCAAATGCAAAGTTCTTGTACAATACTAAATACTAATACCTAAATACATATATTCGCTCGTGCCAAAATGCATTCGTCCTAAGCAAATATCCTAATTATACATTGCTCGGTCTGTAATGTGATGCTAATCAGGTAATGTATAAAAAGGCCAGATGATTGGTGTCAAATTCCGATTTTTGCAAAATGATTAATCTTCCCAAGACCCTCTGCAAATTTCATTCTTTTATCTTTAGCAAAAGTAGGGTCGGCAGACGCCAGGCTATTCATTTTTTGCGTTGACATCTATTCATCGCAAATTCTTCTAGCCCATTTAAATTCAAGGGATAATCTACATTATCCTATTCATTCAGGAAGCAATCATTTGAAACCGAATAAAATTGTAAAAAAGGTCGATCCCTTGAGGGATAAAAGATTGAAAGTAGGGTCGGCATACGCCAGGCTATTCATTTTTTGCGTTGACATCTATTCATCGCAAATTCTTCTAGCCCATTTAAATTCAAGGGATAATCTACATTATCCTATTCATTCAGGAAGCAATTATTTGAAACCGAATAAAATTGTAAAAAAGGTCGATCCCTTGAGGGATAAAAGATTGAAGGTTCCAGGCTGGTTGAGTTTGAAAGGAAATGGAAACCGAAGCGTTTAAAATTTGAAATTTATTTTTTACCAAACTGTCAGATATGTATTTCCGAATGGAGATCAATAGGAAGGAATGGAATTGGATACTTTTGCAGATTTTTACCCTCCTCGCAAAAAGCCGCACCATCGCTCTTCATTTCATATAAAGAATTTATTGCAAAAAGTCCCGTAAATGTTTTTATCTCGCATAATCCAACTTGATCTGTAATCAAATGAAATGCGAGGGTGGATTTTATTCATAAAAATAAAATATAGTACGGATCATAGGGGGAGTAGGATTATAATCTCTCTAAAAGCAAACACATAAAGGGAAATTGCAAAAATATATATAAATGGCCAAATAGCTCCATTCTTAATTTACTACCCCATCCTACCGGGATAAATGCATTCGGGACAATATTTAAAGTCGAAGCTATTATAATAAAATGCTAATGACTCAGCCAAATGTCAAAGGTCTACATTGATACTCTGAATATAAAGGACTGGATCAAACAAGGGAACCTTTGCAAATCTGGACCTTCTGTGCAAAATCTCTTTGTTTTGGGGCACCCTTTTTGCAATTCCCTCTTACTCTCTTTTGTATTTGTTTGGTCCCTTTTTGGACCAAATCCAATTGTTCATTTTTGCACAAATACCCGGGGTCGATTTAATCTCCCGCTCTTCCATGTCCAAAGCGGGCCCTTTTATTCGAAATTATCCTGGGTCAAAAGTTCAATTAGAATTTAATCTAATCGCGAAAAGTATTTGGACCATGTATAAATGAAGGAGAAATCTAGTAATTTCAAGGGGCAATTTAGTGTTGACCATTTGCGAAATATTCGCAAATGATATAAATTCGACATTTGACCATTCCTTTTGATTACTCACCCCCGAATTTATCAATTGATCCAATTCCGATCCCTGTACAACTTTTATTACCCTTATGACTAGATCCGTGTATAATTAATAATTATCTCTCATCCATAAAAGGCTGATAGTAAATTCCATAATTCATTTATTCCTCATCTCATAGCGCGTCCAAATGAGCAATAAACTGGAATCCCCTCGAGGATTTTCAGGTAAGATTAACGTCGAATCCCATCAGAATCTCCTTTGATGACAACGCCTTTAATTGAACTGATCCTGATATAAGAAGTGGCTCATAAAGATCTCATCTTTCAGTTTGTGTCAATGAAAAATCTCATATGCCGTAAATTCGGGTAGTAGAATTAATTACTTCAATTCGACCCTTTATATCTGTATTACTCTTTAGCCCTGGCTCTCCTTAGACCTTTATCTTGTCAGATTAGCATTTAATATCTTTCGGGAGAGATCCTATAAGAAATTCTATTTCGAAACTGATATGATTGCCTATTTTATCGCTCATAAAATAACAAAAGAAATAAACATTATTAAAGCCTTTGCTGAATCATTTCTGAGCCTATGGGCCAAGTATTCCTAGAATAAAATTGGGATACTCTTTGGGGTATATAAAACTGAACTTGAAGAGTGCTGGAGAGTTACTAGAATATCAGATTAATAGGGTGCACTTTATCTCTGTTCAATCATATTAGATAAAGATGAAAAAGTGGTTTCTGTCACAGAAGCTGCTAATATTATTCAAAGCTAGGATTTACTACGAGAGCGACAGACGGGAGAGACAGAATGAAAAATCCTCACCCAAAACCCAAGAAGGCAATTAGTAGAATTGAATAAGAGAGCGGAAAGGGCCTTGTCTTTTTCGGGGTAATTCTTCATCTTGTCTGTCTATTCGGAGCCTGTAGAGAGCTAGATACCCGGGGAATTAGCAAAGGAATTATCTGTATACAAAGTACATTCTTCATTGATACTGACTGGAGAAAGAGACAGGGGTTCTAGACTAGAAGCCGAGTGATGTGATGAGAGACACCCAAAAGATAGCCAAATCAGTCGAAGGCAATACTCGATATATGTACAATTTCCAATACCCGAGTAAAAATAAAGAATTCTTCAAAGGACAGGAAAGAAATGAGTTTTTGGGCGCACTTTGATAGACCTATAGCTGTATTATATTTATCATTAATTATCTGATATGTTAATGTATTTACAAAATAAGTTCAAGAATAAGATTTTAGTAATTAAATAAATTAGATTTTATTTAAGTCGCTTAATAAATTACTAATTTAAAATTAGTATAAATATACTATCAATATAACTGTATAACATGCATCATTTGCAATAACAATAGCTTTTAAGAAAGGGATCGTTGATACACTTGCTCTGACTCCCATATGAATTAATCCTACTAATATCTCCAACTATTGTATTCGTACCTTCTTGAAAACACCCTTATCTTGCCCTCAAAAAATCCATTTCCAGGAGTTGCTTCAACAAAAACCAAATATTCTGTATATTCCGAATTATCCGTATTTGTAACCCATTTCCCTGAATTGATTTTGTTTAATTTTAGGAAGGCACAACCCTCCATATCATTTAAATAAGAATTCACTTGATCAATTATAAGCTGGCCCAATTCGAGAGTAAGTGTTGAATTGGATTCTATCGGTGACACGCCACACCTGCACCATTCGGGATCAATCCAGGCATCTATACACGTTCTATTCTTTGGGATCTCTTCAAAAAGCGAAGGGAAACGGCTTTTCCTCCGAATAGGCTTAATTCCGGGAGCTTTTTGATAAATCTCAGATTGTGAGACCTTTAATAGAATTTGTTCCAGCGTTGAATGGACATCAAACGGTGTGGTGAGACGCCGAGCATTAGTTAGAAAGTTATTCTCCCATTCCGGGTATTTTGATTTAAACGAGAGAGGGACCCTCATAAAAAAGAATGGCAAACTTTCCTCGAAATATCCCCTAAAGGTCTTCCGGAATTCTTTGAAATTGCTACTCGAATATCGCATTCCGTGATCACTGAGGAAGATTATGAAAGCATTTGGGAGTTCAATTGACAACTCATGGATAAGTTTAGCAAAGTCTTCATCCTCAAACTGGAATTCAAATTAAATTATATATTTTTACCTATAAAAATAGCAAGATTTTTACCTTGATTGTTGAAATACTCTCATGGGCCATCTCGGTAAACCAAGTTAGTGAGAATAAAGGACCAATTGAACTTATTTTCTTTGCTAGATTCCCTGTGTAAACCCTTAAAAAGTCAGTTCGAGGCATTCCGTGGGGACATTTGGCGTTCTCTTTATCCAGCTCAATAAAGAAAGGTCTTAAATAATAATCTGTGGGCTGTTGAACAAACCCTTTAGTTTCGAAATTAAAAATAGCTCCAAACGGTTCATCCTCTTGAAAGGCGGTAATATAATTTAGGGCGGAGAAATCGCTCCAAATAAAATGACATCTTGAGAAGGTGTCATGCTTATTTTTCCGGCAGGGGAGGGTTCTATTTTTGCCAAATTTGAGCCCAGTCAGAATAGCTTTAATGTGGAAAAATGTATTATTTAATAAAAAATGTCTTAGCTTAACTTCTAATAATTTTTTTACCTAATAGATTTGGTTGAGTATTGTATCCGATCCGGGTATAGCCATGAAGAGCGGTGAAATTATTTAATTTTAGAGCTTTTTGAGCTTCTGGCATCGTTCGGAGGAATTGGAGACGAGAGACTGTGTCAAATCCGATCATTATTATTGACGGTGGTCGTTTTTCTAGTGGAATAGTTGACCAGAATTCAGATTTAGCTTTGGTCTGCTTTGTAAAGTCATCTGCTGATATAATTGGCGCAAAATGAGCTACCCTCGGAGGTAAGAGTGACAGAAGTGAGACTTGGGTGCATTCGAGAACAAAATGAGGGGATAGAACCTTCTCCAATGATGTCCAATTTGAATCAAATGTCAACGGCAAGCTTTCTCCATACCTAAAGATTTGCATATTTCATTATAAAGTCAAAATAACAAATTATTTCGGAAGTATTTAATAAAAACCTATTTTTTCTATCTGCAGAAATATTGTAATGGCGCAGATTTTGGGTGACCCTAATTATCTCCTTGTAGGTGCAGCTTGACACGGTTAGCGGCTTTAATATCTTTATTCTCTGAAAGGTTTAATAGCTTTTAAATTATAATATAATTAATGAGTCATTATTAATGACGGTAAATGGAGTCTAATTTTAGATTATTAATTAATATTACGCTTACCAAATCCTCCGTGACCTTTGCAAATGGGTTTGGGCAATAGATACGATCAGGCTTTGTGTCCATATAGTAAGAAATGAGGGGGTCAAATGGGGGTAGGTCAATTAATTTGCATTTGGGGTGATCCAGAATTAAATTCAGAGTCCCATACTCTTCAACAGGAATTCGGTTTGCGAGGAATAAATACAAGAAGAAACACATTATTACAAGGAATAAAAATTTATTGATTGAATTCATTTTTAATTGCTTAATTAATTAATTGGAAGACCGGTAATGCACCGAAATAAAATTCGGATATAATTTATTTTTGAATGAAATACTTAATTCCGCGGAATTCGCAAAAATATAAATAATGGGGCATTATGCAAATATCTTCCAAAGTTCAAACTTCAAACATCAAACTGCAATGAAAACATATTATAACTCAGGATCAGGATCAATAATTTTATAAAATAAAAAGTTAACTGTCACTGTACTGTGGTCAGTGACAGAAGTGTTGTATTAAAAATTAAATTATTATCTCGAATAGTTTGTCATTTTGGAATTGGTAAAAATATATAGGAACATGGCCAATTACTTTTAGGGACGTGACCAAGAGTTTTGATTCAAGACTCTTGAATCTGGTTTTTTATAGTAAATAGATAAGACTATTATAACCGGAAGTTAGTTATCAACTTGTGAATATTTTAACACAATTGCAAATTATTGTACCAATATACGTATAATTTTGTCCATAATATTCGATATTGTAATAGATATGTGCATGGACTGTCAGAAGTTCTGACTCAGAACTGATCAATATCGACTCGGTAAAAAAAAATTCAGGAGACTGGAGTGGCTGCTCGGATTCCCCTCATAATCAAAATTGTAGTGTTATGCATACAATAAATGTAAACTTTCATTTAATCCAATGTTGTGTAACTAATTATTTTATGATAGCATGGTCAAATGTAAAATGTAATGGAGGGATTTGTATTTCCGAGGTCCAAGAGTTTAACTTTCAGTTTCGCATCTCTTGGACCGTAAAAAGTTGGGGAGGCTTTTTTATTACCAGCCAAGATCCATCAAAATAGAGATTTATATGCTAAAAAGCAGGCTGGAGATAAGTTCGGAAGTTGGCCAGTGAACTAAATAGCAATTTAGGTCAGTGGTTTGACTTCCGAATCATGATTTGTGGCATAATTTGTGGGTAATAACACTTTCCGCTGTCCGGTAAAAAAGCCAGATCCTTCTCAGATAGCCCTTCAAGGCTCGTGTCCCCTTTGTTTCCCTTAAATCGGCGAGTCATATAATTCTTCGATTTTGAAAAGCAGGTGAGTTATGATGACAGATTAGATCTGTCCCACTTCCGCTTTTATCTACCGCTTTAAAATGCTTTGGAACCCGTAAATCTTCCGGAGCGTCGAGTGCGAACACATTTAATCGCTCCAGAGAGATCCTCTCTCTTTATTACTCTACTTTATGTGTAGGTACAGTGTTTTTTACCCTCAAGTTCAGTCAACCAGCAACAATTATTACACTTTTAGCTCCCAGGCCCATTAAAAGGGAATCTATCCAGGATTTTTTATACGAAAAAAGATTGGAACATCCGTAATAGCTTTCCAATTCGATCTGCAAGGTGGGTTCCCTTAATTCCTCTCTATTTTGGGCGTTTAAAACCCTCTATTTTTATTCTCCTATTCTACTGTTGGCAATACACACAGATATATCAAACAAAAGGAGTAGATTTTGTGTAAAAGCGGGACAAAGTGAAAGGCTTAAATAGATACCCTTCTCCCTCCAATTGTTTGCTTGCCGATTTACCCCAAAATCGGAAAAATAAATCTTTCATGAACTCAACTTAAGGATTCCTTTGTCCCAGACGAGTCCCCTTGGGGCAAAGTGTCAATTTCAGGACTTTGGGACATCCTTCCTTCCTTTATTCCAATGAGGAGTGACTCAATTGAAGTTTTGGGCTAAAAAAGCATTTCATGGAGCGTTGCTAACTCGTCGCGTGTCCCCGTCAATCTCTCATTAAATATGCCCTGTGATTTCTCCCCGAATTTTTTAGGGGGGAAATGTGTCCTCCCCATTAGAGCCCCTCAAGTCCTTAAATATTGGGGGAAATTACTCCAAAGGGTTTAATAAGAAATGTCAATAAATCCACCCCTTGTATTACAAAAGGGTTAGGATATTAGTTCTTGGAGAGCAGTTAAATGCTTTCGGGGTATGTGCAAAAAACAGCTCTTTTTATATTCCCCGTACTGATCCTGAGCTAATGGGACATTTTCATAAGGAGAAGGGGTGTCATCGGCACATCTTTCGACTTTTACGATCTCATATTTGTGAGCTCAATAAAAACTCATTACAAGATTAAATGCCATGTTCTCCGTGTGTAAAAGAGTGTCCGCTTTTTATCACTTTGTTGCGTTCTTTCTCAGCTCCTACAGAGACAAATTCTCAAAGGATCTTCAATAAAACTTTCCAGGGCTGGAATTGCTACATCGGCCCATTCTTCTTCTTTTTCTCGGCTCAATAACAATGTAAAATCATTTGTTTGCTCCTCCCGATTCGCAACAGGGTACTACGACGAAAAAACTAGCAATAAAACACTTTATTTCTTCATCATTAAACGATATATTTCCCATTCGATGTATGTCCCGGTTTAAGTCCCATTTAACCCTCAGGTGTTCGAGCATTAAAGAATTACAAGCAAAAAACTAAAGGACACTCCGTATGCAAATTTAAAGAAATGTAGTACTCATTTATAACAACTCTAAACACTTAAGGGTTCATAAAGGAAGGGGTTGTAATTAAGGATAAGCACAATACTTGCTCTTACAGGGTTAGAAGTTCAAATATTTTGCATATTAATTTGAAATTCCTGGGCTATTGGCAAAGGGGGAGCCGACACGCTCTTTGCTCTCGACTAGGGATTTATGTGGACAAAAAATTTGGGTTATTGAGGTGGGTAAATTGCATATTAATGGGGATTTAAATTTTAACGTGAGAAAGGTCGATAGAAGCTCATTATGGAAGCTCCTCTATTCAACGGAACGTTCCATTTATGTCCAGTTTATGCATTTTAGTTGTGTGCAACATTTTAATACATTTTTCGGGTTCGAGTAATACAAAATCTCATTAGTTTATTGTCCCCCATAATTGTATTTAACGATCGTCCTGGGTAGGCTGCGGGGAGCACTTATATTAAGTATTATTGAATCAAAAGAAATTTAATATATTCGACTGATTTTTCGAGGAAAAAAAGGGTATTTTCCACGAGATTATTACTACGTTGAGAGCAGATGCCGTAAACACACTGTGAAGTGAGAAGTATATGACACAAACTATTGGTAATATTACATATGTATCGTGGCCGTCAGATCGTCATCCCCCGTCAATGGAAAAATGTATATAAATTTGAAGAGTTAAATCTGGGTTCCCTGCTGAGCTCCTGATGTGATTCCGATCCAGCTCGAAGGATGAGGATTCGGGGGGATCGAAGGGGGAAGGTGCCTCAGCCGTAAAAGTCATCATAAAGTGTGCCCTTCGCCTTCGAAATCCTACAATTTGTGAGCCTCTCACCAAAAGCGACCCAAATCCCAATGAGTTTGGGGGTATTGCGTCAAAATCATAACATAAAATTTAATTTGGATTTGCATTCTTCTCTCCCGCCACTGCCACTGCCAATACATTGTATGTGCAAAAGGGAAAGATAATAATTGTGAATAAAAATAAATGTCAATGGAGCTTGGGACCGAATGTTTATGTTATGGATTCGGCGTTCCTCTGCGATCCCATTCATGCATTCATCCATTTGTTTATTGGGCCAGGAGAGAAAGAGAGTGATATAAATAAATCGCATCATCGTCCAACTTCCCATGTCACAGCGAGACAATGACACCAGTGTTTTATTATTACCGCTCCTCTTCAATCCACGATTGTTGGTCGCTTCCGCTTTGGATTTTTTCAAAGAGCTCGGCGGGTGCCCTCGCTCGTCAATGTCAACCAAACCGAACAAAGTCGTCAACCAGTTTGGATTCGAGGTATAAACGTTAAATTTTATGATGAGCTCGATTTTTTACACAAGGACCGTATCGATAGGATGAGAGTTATATATTCGAATTGGAGCAATTAAATCAAGGGTGGAGGGCCGGAACAAGTGGAATCCCACTTGCACATCGTTCCGGCGGGTTCGGGAGCTTAATAATTGTCAAGATAAGGATTGGAGGTGCTTGTTCCCGACCAAATCTCCAAAGTCAATTGGATTTGAGAGCATTAAACCTCTGTAAATGATATCTTTCTCTTATCTATACAAGTCGGAGAAACCGAATTTAACCCTAAATGTTTCGGGGGGATTTGCCTTCTGGTCAATCCCCCATTTCTTTACACAGAGAGGACGAGAGTAATCCACTCTATTTGTCCAGGGATTCCCAAGTGTGCATTAGATAAAAATTTCCCCAACTTAGATATGCCAAACTGCCCAGAGTCAGAGTTAGTCCGAGGAGATTGACCCAAGCTCCTTAACTTGAGACCGAGGGGGGATTCGACAGACGGGTTTGAATACAAATAGTTGTGCGAATTGGATAAGCGTCCGAGCAATTTGTCAGATTGTGAAAAATTGGTTAGATCCTACTGGCCCGATATTGCTCCGGACCAAGACCCCGCTAACCCCTTGCTCCCTTAAGACTAGCGAGCCAATATCATCATGAAATGGACTCGGGAGTTTGGACATCATTTGTCCTGGCTCTCATGGGTCCATTTGTCAAATGTCCAGTCGCTTGGATGAAATAAAATTATCATCCAAGTGGACCAAAATTTCCCATTCCAGCCATTTATTCACGTCTATTTCTCAGGAGCACTTTTGCCTATCTAAGCAATTCCGACAGTATTTAATTTATTGCTCGATTGCTCGAACAATGTTTATATTTATAGTGTTTTTGTGGTCAATCTCCAAAGCCCCTAATGACTATAGGCCTGGGGAAGGCAAGCCCGGAAATAAGGTGGATGAATATTTTGAGGGTCCAACTCGTTCCCCCAATACCCCATTTACTAATATACAGAGAGTTAAGTACTATTGGGAACTTGACTTTTCCCTAAAGTGACTCCAATATTCCTTGATGGACCGGTCTGCTCTGAATCCTTGGACTTTTGCTAATGATTGATGAGCTTAATTTGCATGTGGATTCGTCATACTTTTTTTAATCTTTGTTTTTGTAGAGTTTGTCCATTAGCACTCACTCCCCTCGATTAGGACTCTTAAATGAAAGAATTTCGTGGGATTAATAAGTTCCTTAAATATGGAAATTGCGTGGTTTGTAAATGGGTAAATGGATGTCCCAACTGAATTCAAGTGATTGTCATAAAGAGCCATATGAAGCTTTCAACAGATTCAACCAAAGAATGACAGGTTCAATTCTCTCCTAATTTCTGGTGCCTTTTTGAGGGGGTAAAGGCGAGCCGGTGTCACTAGACGGCCCCTAATGGGCAATAGATTCGTATTTAGGGAGGATAGGGCTATTTTGCTTGAGCCCACAAATGTGCACATCTGGTCGAGGGACTCCAAAAGGATAAAACCCTCTCGATTTCTATTTGAGAGATAAGGATCCTGGATCGGGAATTCGAAAGGCGGTACGGCTTAACCAGATGAATAACTAACAACCCTGAAAGTCATCGGGATGAGTGACAGGCAAAAATGAGCAGACAATACCTAATTGTTGTACGAGCAAAACTGACCTACCAACAAACATATCAATCCTCGCAGGTGTACATTTCCCTCCCCATGAAAAAAAAAGAATAAGTATGCGTGACTAAGGGTGAACTAAAGGCCCATTTGTTTTCTGCCTCTCTCGAAATTACCCCAAATCTAATCTCTCATTAAATATTTCAACAATCAGGTTAGATATTGTACAGATAGGCTAGTGCCTTTGAGATATCGGAAATGGTCAGTCAATAAGTAGGTATCCGTATGGATCAGGCCTAAAGTCAATTCAACCGGAAACGAACCAATCAGTCAGAAAATGTACAGCTTTAATTAAATCTCAAAATAGTAAATCCCTCAAATTACAATTGCACACACAAATCAATAAGATCTATTGGTATAATCCAATCCTAGGCAAAATCTGTTGCAAATCTCTAAATTATTGATAATTTCCTAATTCAGGTGCAACATTCGGACAATCCATCCAACCCTCGATATATCCTTTATCCATATTGTAGTCGGGAGACATAAATCAGTAAATATTTTGATTGGAAACTGCACCCTTGGATCAACCGAAGAGGAAGTAGAAGGAAATGACCAAGTACGAGCAATTCAAAATCATTGGTTATATTCCCCAAGTCCCAACAAATATTGTAATACATAATCTATAAAATAAGAAAGAGCTCATTCAATCTGAAATTGTATTTGTGTGAGAGGAGAGTCCAATATGCATGTTTGTGTGTGTACACATGCAGAGTGCAATGAAATTTTACGATAATCTCTTTTTTCCCATTCATTTCTCGGAGCCGAGAGTTTGGGTGCATTTAATATCATTGAATAGAGACGTCGTCCCATGACCCATCCCATCAAATAAATAGAGTTATTTTTGTGCATAATGCACTATGAATATGTATAGTTATACCCAAAGAAGAGTATATTCGAATACAAAATGTGGTATATGTGCATTTGGAAATATGATTCAAATTAAGGGTCCCTCCAAGCTTTTTCTTTATGACGGCTTTATTTAATCCGAATTACCTTCTTACTAAAAGTAGCCTCATATATGTCCCATTAAAACTCGCAAAGTACAACTTATTACCTCATTCTAACACAAATAGGAATAATAAGATTATGATGTGAAAGGTTTCTTCGACTTTTGTCTCTCTGTTACGAGGAAAACCGATCCAATTGTCCCCCTATTTGAATTGCTCCTAAACATTCAAATCCACTTTCAAATTGGGTGTACCCCAACTTTCCCTCTACTTTTAAATGATGTCATAAATTGACATAAATTGAGCCCAGAATGGGAGAATACACTTAGGAGAAATGGAGAAATTTGCCTAATCGAGAAGGTTAAAGGGCGAAATACACACATAAATAGTGTTTTCTTTCAGGGAGAGTATTTGAATTGGGATAATGCATTTAAATGTGCAATTTCCAGCAACTCAACAAGATTTCCTCCAAATGTGGGAACTCCCCATACTCTCATGTCCCAATAATCAACAATAATCCTACTCTCGTACGATTTCTCTGGCTCAAATTTTATAGCAAAATTATTGCAATTATTCGAGGACATAAGCCTTAATAAGTGTTTCATTTCTCTCAACCTCTCCTTCCATTAATTCCAGCAAAATCAACATCGATTGCTCATTGTTCCGACCTCTCATCCTCAGAGGTCTCATCTTTACGACTCTATTCAAGTAATCCCTCTTGCACTCATTATCCTCCTCACTTGTCAATAGTCCAATTGTCCATGCTCCATTGGAATACTCGGCCAAGTGCAAAAGGGGAGATTTCACCGAGCTATTTATAGATATTTGGGTTTTGCGATTCCCATTTGATTCAAACAGAGAGGTGGAATTGTCATTTCATGGTCTATCTTGAGTTTAACCCATCTGAGGATCCGGTTTATTGCCTATGAGTCCGGGCTAAAGCTATCAATGAGTCGTAATGGGGTTTGGAATGGTCCATTTTATATCTGGTCCAGCTCTGGCCGATTCAAGTGTCCATATAATATCTCTGTATGTGGATGATGGTCGGAACACTTTGATCAGAGCCAGGAGGAGGAGATAAAGTTGAAAATTGTGCGAATATAAAACATATAAAATAGAGATCTCTCTGGGTTCGAAGACTCGAGAACATGCATGTGTATTTGTTAATGACCCACTCTTGTAGTATCTTGAATCCTATGCAATTACTGACACTCTCCCATCAAATCGGTTGTCCTCCATGTCCTTCTCCCCCCTGGCAGCTCATTTCTAATTTATGTACCTTCCCAATCTATCCCGATTTAATCCTCCTCCTCCTCCACTTCTGGCACTTCCGATCAAATTCCCCCTGCCTAAATTATAGTAAATAAACCGAAGGAGAAAGCGAATCACTTTATCTCTCAATGGCCCCGGCCGTTTGACTACTTGGACATAAACCTTGAGGAGTTTTATTCCCTGAAATGATTGTCGCTCTAGACATGTGTAAATTGCTCGGATCTTTCTCTGATCCTGAGAGATTCCCGTAAAATCTACTAAAGATAACTCTCAATTGCCCTCAAGCCAGGGTAAATATCGGACATTGTCCGACTCTTAAAAGGAATTGGGTGTCCTTTTTTTTCAGGATCAGATCAATCCGCCAAAATATGGTTTAACTAGTAAACTAATACTACGATTCTAAAACAATTAAGATAATACTCATTTTCTGAAGTACAAATACTTGTTATCTATCATATTAAAGCTCTTCAATTTGAAATCCCCACTGGGTTATTGAAGCGAAAGTGAAAAATTTGAATATCAATTTCAAAAATCCTTTTGTCCAATTGCACCAGTGTAAATGGGGTGGACATATGTGAGATTGAATGGGATCTGATATTTGACACCTTGCTGCTTTTTTTAAATTTTGAGAACTAATGCTTTTATCATTGCTTAAAAATATGTCAACCCTAAATCCCCCAAAGGGGCAACTCAACAAAAGTTTATACTGCACTCAACCCCCTTTCGTCACTACCACAAATTGAATTCAATTGAAGAATATTCCCGATTCAATTCAACCGCAAATGTTACTTTTCAATAAGACAATACGATTTTGCCCGAACCTGGCTCGATTGATTTTAAAATAGAGATGGATTTACCCCCTTCGATCATTTCACCCCGGGTCCTGTCATAAGTATAATGAAACCTACACTCGGAATTAAATTAAAATCCATCGAGTTCTATTTACTCATACCCCCATATTGCTTTACTGGTGCTTTACTGGTGAACCGCCCATAATTCTTAATCCGACTCGTGTTAAAAGAAGTGAAATGAATGGAATACTTTCGCGAGAGCTAATCTAATTTCGGGTGAATTCTTTTTGTACATATTGACAATAGCGGAGCTAATTGGAGGAGAATCTGATGAATGTGGCGTATTTGTCAAAGTCGGAAGCTTCCAT
>JAAZTK010001342.1:0-14457 GCA_036507255.1 Megalothorax incertus
GACCTCCATATTGATACTTGATGAGGGAGAGGTCATGGGGGTCACTTGTGCCAAGTTTGAGGTCAATCGGTCCAGGCGTTCCAGAGATTTGCTCCGGACAGACGGACAGACAGACAGACGGACAGACATACCGAACACTATAGCCCGTTTTTTCTTAAATTGAGAGAACGGGCTAAAAAGTATATAAAGTTTAGGTTTATTTAAATACCGTAAATCCCAAATCCTGGCAAAATGATCCTCTCCGCCGCTGTACATCCATTGACCATCTTTATTGAACCCAATCGTTGAGACATTTTTGGCTAAATAAATTCATTAATTTACGATATCTCGAATTGATCAAAATATTCGGCAAAGACATACTTATTCCTTCGAAATGCATAGTAGGATTAGCATTATTCGAATGGACATCATAGAGGCGAATATGCTGATAACCTGAAAGCGCAAATTAATTTTTTAAATAATTATAGGCTCAATTAAAATTATTCCATTTAGCACCCACAATGCAACCAATATAGCAAATATTCTTTTACCTGCAGCCGCAACAAAGTTTCTGTCAGGTGTAATTGAGAGGGCATTAATTTGCTTGGAAAAATAAAAGAACAAATTAAAAGGGAACTTTCAAATAATTAATCATATTTTAAATTTTAATGGCATACCGAATCAGGATGTTGAAAAGTTTTGCTACAAAGTGCAGTATGAACTGACCATAGTTTGATATTATGGTCATATGAAGCAGTGGCCAGGACAGTGTCTGATGAAATATTAGTTGAACCTCCGATTGACCCCACTGACCCAGCGGCAACCGTTTCCGGAGCTGGAGTATCTTCCATTGACTTTGTCATTCCTCAAACTTCAAAGTTAAATGGGAACAATTTAACAATGCAAAAAATGTTTATTAACTTTTTGAACAAGACAATTACTGGTCAATTGCGGTAGGACACTCGTGACAATTACCTAATTTTTAAGCTAAATTAATTAAGTTTTTAATTTTTGCAATTTTTGAGTTGGACATCCAAAGTTTACTTTTTTAAAATATCAAAATATCGTATCAATTTTTAGTTCGACATAAATTCAATTTTGAGAACTTCGTCGAATTTTTGAACAAAATTTTAAATTGCGTAATTTTAATTAATTAGAATTAATTTAAATACATTTCAAATATCGGAGTTGTGACCATTATCATCCTCTTCAATGGCATTCAGCAGCATACTTAAATTAACGGATTTGGACGATTTCATTTCTCCAGCTCAGGTTTTGAAAATATTAAAATTAAAATTATACTTCACCGTGTATAATACTAGTAGTAGTAGAACTGTATTTTGGATAATTGCTCATTTTAAAAATAATACTAATTAATTGCTCAAATTTAATTAATTATAGGATTGTATTAAACCGGTCCAGTCAGCAAAACCACCCCCGACAGCATCAAAAGTAAAGATTCAACTGGAAGATCAAACGACATCATCAAATATTGACGTAAGATTTTAATTATGCACAAATTGACATTTAATTTGGATGTGTTTTTAATTTTAGGCCCCAAAGCAAAATGTCCAAATTAATTTAACTGATTGCCTCGCTTGTTCCGGGTGTGTCACCTCCGCTGAGAGTGTACTGATAGCTCAACAATCTCCAGAGGAAATCCTGAAATGTCTCAAGATAAATAAGGAATTCCAGGTAAGATATAATTATAAGTCCTTATTTAAATTGATTGAAGAATAGATTGAGCTTTAATGATTTATTTCAAATCTAATAGGCTGAAGGAAAGAAATCACAGGCTGTCGTCAGCTTAGGAGTTCAAGCAGTTCTGTCCATTTCTAATAAATATTCCCTGGATCCTCAAGAGACGACAGAAAGGCTTTCAGGTTTTTTCATTTTTCTTTTAATAATTTGACCTTTGATTTAAAAATCCTCTCTCTATTTTAGGCCTCTTTAGAGAGCTTGGTGCTGATATAATAGTGTCTACAACCCTCGCTGAAAACATATCTTTATTGGAAGCTCGGAATGAATTCTTAGATCGTTTGAAAAACTCCCCTGAGTCCCTACCTATCATTGGAGGGCTATGTCCAGGTTCGAAAATTCGACTCAATATATAATCCGTAAAATGTTTAAATAAAACGTATAAAATGTTCTTTTTTCTCTCATCCAGGATGGGTCTGCTACGCGGAAAAACTCCATCCTCATGCAATACCTCACATATCCAAAGTCAAATCCCCTCAGCAAATAATGGGAGGTCTAATAAAGCTTATATACGGCCCTCAACATGGACTAGCCCCCGATGAAATATACCACATTTCTCTAATGGCTTGCTTTGATCGGAAACTGGAATCAAGTCGGAAAGAATTTGAACTTGGAGATTACAAAAGCCGTGAAGTTGATGTTGTAATTACTCCAGTTGAATTGGAGCAAATGTTTGAGAATATGGGGAAAACTCTCGTAGATTTTGAGAGGGTTCCTCTCCGAGATTTATTTGGTCGGATCGAATCCCTCAAAAGACATAGGGGCTCAGGTTCAGGTGGTTTTGCAGAATTCCTCCTCCGGAGTTCATCACAAGTTTTGCTTGGACAAGAGTTGAATGAGGAGTCTTTGACATGGGCTCCTGGAAGGTTAGATTTATTACTCTAAATATGATTGATTGCAAATTGACACATTTTATGAATTTTAATTAGGAATCCAGACATTAGTACAGCGGCTATACGGGGAGATGACCTTGAGTTGAAATTCAGCGTAGCTACAGGCTTTCGAAATATTCAAACTCTCGTTCGAAAGCTTAAGCTTAAAACAAAAAAAGATTTAGCTCATTACATTGAGTTAATGGCTTGTCCAACTGGTATTACTAGAAATAGTTAAAAAAAATCTATTAGATAATTAGATGCAATTTTTCATACTCTAATTTTTTTCAATTTAAATTTTAAATTCAAGGTTGCTTAAATGGAGGAGCTCAATCTAGGCCTGATTCAAGCAATAGCAGAGATCTAGCATCAAAACTTGAGTACGATTATAACAGCTTGCCCCTTGAGGAGGACTTTGAGCAAGTTCTGGAAGCATTCCCAATCCTGAAGGAAGATAGAGAACTTTACAATCAAATACTTTATACAGATTTCCACGCGATTGAAAAATCTAACAATTTAGGGATCAAATGGTAATGATTTTTAATTAAGAACGATATTTGTGTACCAGGCCACTGTGTGGTCATTTTATTAAATATCTATTTATCCTTAGGATTAGTCATATAGCTTTATTATACGAATATAGGTATTCAGATTATATCGCATTACGATACAATTGTTCTTTTTATATAAACTTGACAAAAAATTTAAAAAACGTATACAGAACCTGATTTTTATGAATTTGTGAATTCAATTAATTATTTTAAAGAATTAAATACTTTCTCTTGAACCGTAAATAACGGAAATATCAATAGAACGTTCTCTGACAATATTCTTTTTACGTACTTTAAAATACCAAGAATTTGCAATAATTATTGTAGCTCTTAATCCTACATTAAGAAGCATTCTAATCAGGCTAAATCTAATTAACCAATTTAGAGTCAGATTTAACATAAAATATGACATCTTTTCGCAAATGCTAAGGGTTGATTTGAGTCCTTTCTTTGTTGAGCTTTTGATCCGGTATACCCTTCTTAAAATGAATTTGATTAAAACTTTATAAGATCCGAATGGCATTGATGCTCGGGATGCTCCGTGGCTCAATACTCGGATTAGCCTCAAAGATATATGATCAGATAGGGAGAAGCTGTAGAAGAATATCCGTTTGAAAATTAATTGGTTTGTTTTGTAATCAAAATTTGAGGGAAGGCAAAGGTTGAACTGATCCTCCAGGCCTAGCATTTTTCCAATAAAAGCCCATAAATGGATAAATCCTTGCAGGTTTTTCTCTAGATCTCTTCCGTGGAGCCCAAACACTCTTGGGTATAGGGTGAGGAGTCCAACAAATGCAAATTGCACACACATTAAATCATATTGAGATGCAGGGACAATCGGATTAATTGTACTAAAGATTTTTTCATTTTGTGATTTGATTCCCGTCTCAGATACTTTGTAATTTTGCATTTCTTCTTTGAGTGACATTAGGGTTGAAGCTTCAGGGGCGTCTAGGAGTAGCTCTGAAGCTGGTGGAGGAATATTCCTTCGAAAATATGACCCTTTTTGAGCGAATTTATCCCTTACAGTTAGAATTGACCTAGGATTTTGCATTAAATCCTCTGATTCGTACCATCCCTTAATCCGGAGTAGGGTATTTAAATGTCTTCTGAGAGAATATTTTTCTTGATGTATTCCACCTTTAATTGTACGAAGGAGTAGTGACTGGATAGGTTTGATAGTGAATAGGAGAGCAATCCCAATGAAATGGGATATGAAGATGGTGAAGAAATGCTTTTGAGCAAATCTCCTCCCATCTGAGATTAGTTGCAGAGAGAGCCATGAAAAGTCTGGAGATTTCTCATTAGAAGAAATTGATTGGATTTTATGGTTTGAGCTGCTGCCAAGAACTTGGGATATCCCTGATTGGAGTGAACTTTCTGGGGTTTGAGAGATGCCCTGAAATGGGGCCTGTAAAAAATGAATCCATTAAATTACAGGATTTAAGGGAAGTTATTATTTAATCTTACCTCGTATATCAGTCTTTGAAAAAGCTCAGTTTCCCCTAAATCCTTATTGTGTTCTTGGGGGATTGCATTTGCACCTTTGATTTCATTTAAATTGCATTTTTCTTGATTTTGAGCCTTTGGTTTGGATGAAGTAAGAAAGGAGTCAGGGTCAATTGGAGTATACCTTGGGGAAGGATCTGAAGAATCTCCCTCAAATCCATAATTAATTTGCACTTGCTTCTCCTCTTCCAGCTCAGAGATATTTAAAACACACTGTGAATTCTTAAGCATGACTTTGGCTAGAATTGTCAAATTACCCCTCAAATGAAATATCACACATAATGTAAAGCTCGTTCCAATTTCCAATTGTTCACACTTTCAATGAGAAATTCCGAGTGAGACTCAATCTGTAGAGAGTTATATTTCAAAGATAGAGATTGAGCATAAGGCCTATTAGAGTACAAGGGTTTCCCAACTTTATTTTTTGGCCCTCATTTCTGTGCACTTTTTCCTTGATTATGCAAGGACTCTTGTAGTGAATCTGTTGAGGAGACGGTGTGCTAGAGTGGCACACTTTCAAATAGATTTGCTAGGTTGTTGAGGAAGGGGAATGCAACAATATATAATCACAGTTAAGAATGAACTTGATTGACTTGACTCGACTCGACCATAGGCTGGTACGTTCTCGCATTCCCCAACTGGTTCTTGTTCCTATTAACGCAGAATTTTATTGGGATTACTATTAGGAAATAGTGCAATGATACAATTTGTAAATACGATAGGACAATGTAATGAAAAGAACGGTTTTATCGAAAGATTATTGAATAATATTTATATTTTTTACGTCTTTGGATTTACCAGGAATTTAATGTAAGAAAGAACCTTTTCGGACAATGGTCAGAAGTTAACTAATCCTCTGGCTCGCGTATTGCATTAAAATATTTCCATTTGGTTCGCATAAAGATTGAAAGTTTGAAGGCTTTTGCTGCACATATGCTATGCTATATTGGAAGGATATTCATTAATTTCAGATGGCATATACCAATTAAATGTATATTAAACTTCCCTTGACCATTCGCCTTGCTTTGGCTTTAGAGCATGCTACGTAAAGAGAATGCAAAATTACATCTATCTCAAACTGCCTCAAATAGGCATAACGAGCTATGATTATCATATCATCGTAACGTATCATATACTACGCATTAAAACTTGTGCTCAAAGTCCCTAGACAATCATTTGACTGTTGTCTGAAGACTGGTTATTAAATATTCATTTAATTCAATGGCATAGACCCATCCGTTTTGCCATTAGTCCATCACCTTTCACAATATCTTCATATACGGATAAAAAGCTCGTCCATCCTCTAGCTTCTAAAAATCCAATTAAATTATGGAATGAAAGGAAAGAGAGCATGTTTTTTATTCAACTTTAATTTTTTTCCTAGATTTCCTTATAACTCTCAATAAGGGGGGATTGGGATACAACGAGTTTGAAATATTCTTTTTTTACTTTTCATAACCTGATTATATAATTCTCATTCTGGCAAAAAGCAGTCATGCAACTCGATTTTAAGCCAAGTTTTTACTTATACTCGTATTCTAACTATAATCCTCTCCAGTCTCCAGCAGGCTCTAAACGAATCTAAATTAAATCTAGCTTGGAAATTATTGTTATTAAAAAAATCCCCTTTATAAGATAATATTTGATTTCCAAAAAGGTACCAATTAATGTATCGCGTGTTCCGAGATTAAATTGCTAAAAGTTGTGGGAGTAGCTTTCATTTAAAAATAAAAAATAAAAAACATACCATGCCTCTTCTGCCAATGTTTCTTATTATAATTAAGGGCAATTGCCGATTATTTTATTTAATGACCTTAATTAATATTTTATTCCAACTGCCTCGATTCATTTTTAAATAGAATTTGGCAGGCTTGAAAATGGATTTTCCACAATTGAGATTTCCGTATCATTCCTTCAAACTAGATTAGGTATTTTAGATTATTACCTACTGGCTACTAGTATACGAGTATACAGTTACAGATAGTAGGTACCTAATACAATAGTTCCTTACATATAAAGTTTCAGACTTTGTATGATATTCTACAGTGCAGTCTTGTAACAATGTTATAGGCTATCCTACTCAAATTCTAGAAGTAGTAGCTCAAATTGAACAATATACAATACTACTTATATTAGTATTTACTATTTACATCTTATTTTACACAATGCAACCCACGAATGCACAATTTCAAGTTCATATTATAATGTCGTAAAAGCCTTTTTTTATAACTGCTTGCCCATTAATTAATTAATTACTGTGCATTACATACAAATCCTACGATGCTCTTGCATATACTACAATAGCAATAAGCCAAATTAGCATCTGGTAATACTTGTACCACTACTACCTACCTATAATATTACTAGTAATACGATGTATTGTAAGTAGGTAAAGCAAATTCGAGTGCGAATCAGAATCTTAATAAAAGATATTCCCCCTGTAATGTTGTACCATTTCTGTATGTGGTGAAAAAGATCGAAAAAAACTTCCTTATGCTTCCAATTACTAGTATATGATAATTTGTGAAAAAAAATGTGAAATACTAATAATAGGTATATGAATACGAATATGACTTGGGTATTCGCGGTGCACATGACATTGTATGACTATAAAGTCGTATCAGGACAAATAGGATATGTATTACCTACCTATAAAATATAAATACTAGATATATACGATAGTTTTCACTTTTCAAAATATAATGCATACGACAGGCATGGGAAATTGATTTTATCAAATTTCATTACAGTACCCTACAATTAGCAGATGAGGAAATATTATTTACATACTTATATTCTATAAAAATTCCATCTACGCACAATTATACGATAGTACCTACTTACATATTCACAATGCATTATCATAATAAATTACATACACTTTATATTATCACAATAAGAAAATATCCCTTAAATATGTTTCACTTCTTAATTAGGATAATATTTGATTATACATTATTACTGACAAGCATATTTATCATCAAATGCAGAGAGACAGATACCAAAAGCTTGCAGGGGGCATAGTGGAAAGGAAAAGTCGAGAGAGAAGATATTTTCGCCCACTCGTCCAAATTGCATGATGATATATTTATCTGCGATTAAAAAGCACATTAAAAATACTATCTATCTGTATAATATATCGTAGTTTACCATTACCATTATCAGGATGGATTATTTGAAAGTTCTTCACAGAGGCTACTGTCACCCTTCCTCTGAAGTTGAGGACATATGATTGAGATCCATGATGCCTATATACCAGAGGAATTTGAGAATCCAATTTCAATACAGATAAATATCTAAATTGACTTTTCTTACCAAAAGGGCTTTTTATTAACGAGCTCAACAACATCCTCCAGTTCATCATTCTTAACTTTTTCTGAAAATAAAATCAATTTTTGGGAAAAATTAAATTTTATAAAAGAGGAATTTGCATACTTCGAATGGTTTCTCTTGAGCAAATCGGTCGGATTTCAGCACGCTTCGTTTGAGATACCATCCTCGGGATTATAAACTTCATCTTCCGGGGTCCCTTCAACCCCATAATGTTGGTTTTCTAATTTATATACAGTTTAGATGATTCCAAGATTTTTTTCATAATGATTACATAATTAATCGAGAGAAGCTCCTGTCGAAAATCACCCCTTTCCTTAAAATCTGCAAATACCCCATGCTTTTTCGGGGATAATCCATTGTCGTAAAGAGTGAAATTTAGTCCTCTCAAAGTTGATCTCAGTTTTCCCAAGCAGTTTGGACTGTGTCGACTCAAATCAGTGGGATCCTTTGAAATGACATAGGAGGAGGTGGCAGTTTTCTTCCTCTTTCTAGCACCCAGGATGGGGACCTTAAAAATGAACGAACAAATTCTAATGATAGGAGAGAATAAGGGAGAATTGGGTACCTTTTTCCCGTCATCAAGTTCCAAATGAAGATAGTAATATGGGTAGTAATTCTTATTTATTCCACCCCTATCCCGTGTAATTCGACATTTGACGATCATTCCTGGGGGAACTGGAAGCATTGCAAAACCTCCAGGGTCATTTATGACAGAATTAAGGTCAACATCCATCAAAGAGTCTCCGTTTGGTAAAGTCATTGGCTAATCATTTGATTACAGAACAGAATCATCTATTATCTTCATTTTGCAAAGCATTAAATTACCTTATAAAACACGAAATCTTCAACTCTAAATTCCACACAATCATTTGAGCTAGCGAGGTAGTCATCAGGCGCGGAAAAAAGTGCAATGGTATTCTCCCCACTGAATTTAGTTGCTGTTTTAACTCGACTCTCCTTTGCATTATTATTCATGGAAGAAGTCTTTCGATGTCTCCGATCTTTGGATTGGGTTGTGCTATAGCTAGCTTCGCTTTCGGTAAAGCCTATAAAATTTGGATTCAAATATTGACTTTGAAATAAATGTCTATTAAATAAAATTCGTACATTCGATAACTTCCTCTTCCTCTTGATACTCCATTTGACCCCCATCTCTCCTGCTAGCGCTAGACTTTACTTGTATAATATTTACGTCATCTTCATGAGCTTCCTCCTCCAACTCTGGCTCCTCCTCCTCCTCCTCAGAATCTTCATTAGAAAAATATTCTCCTTCATCGGAGGAATTGCAGACAGAGCTCTCGATTTCAAATTCTTCCACCGAATTCTTTGGTTCGAACTCGTAACTTCCCCTCGCCAATGCACTAGTCCTTGGGGTCTAATTGAATTTCAAAATGGAATTTAGTTAAGATTAAATTGAAAGCAATTACAATAGTAAGTAGATTAGATAATTAGGCTTACCTCGGGTTCCAACTCGTCTGGGGAAATTGGCTCAAATAATTTTGATAGCGTCCTTACTCGCAACCCGTACTCCTTCTCCGATAAGGCATCTTCAACCCCTCCAGTATAACTCCTCCGAGACGGGTTGGCATTTCTTGAACGATAAGGTCGGGCACCCATCATCATTGGATTTGAAAGCTGTTTTGACATTGTTGCTCTCTCGCTTCCAGCAGTGCTAGGACGGGATCCATTTATGCTCATCTCGGGCAAATCCCTCCTCTCATCTTGGTCAAGTCCATCTCCCTCACCGATTTCTCCCATCTCTCGCAATTGACTCCTACCTCGCAACTCATGCTCCTTCGAAAATTGTGGTAAGGCATCTCCACCACCTCCAATGCTAGTCCTCTGCCGGCTGCTACTTCCAATGGCTTTCTTTGGACGATCAGATCGGGCACTCGTTACCATTGGGCTCGGAATCTGATTTGAAGTTTGCGATTCCACCTTTAGCATTTCCAAATGTTTTCTCATGTGAAAAAAGGAACCGGGTCCATCCCCTCCCTCAGCAGTGCTAGGACGTGAATTTGGGGCGTCCAAATTGAGCTTTTCCAAATGATTTCTCATATGAAAAAAGGAACCGGGTCCATACCCTCCAAGACTTGCCCTTTGTGGCGGGTTGATATTACCCATGGCATTTCTTTTTGGACGATAAGGTCGGGCACTCATCATTGGGACCTGAGGTTGATTTGAAGTTTTTATCTCGCCACTAGCAGTGCTAGGCCGGGGATTTGGGTCCATCTCGGGCAATTCCAGATGCTCTCGCATTCTTTCATCCTTGTCAAATCCATCTCCCCGACCGAATTCTTCCATTTCTCGCAATTTAGTTTTTTTGTTAATTGAGAGAAAGCTAAGCAAAGAGGAAATTAGGAGAATTTGATGCAATATGATTGAATCTCCATAGATGGAAAAAGCCACGAGCAAGCTCTCAAATTGCAGAACATCATTACAATTATGTGAATTCAAATTCAATTCAAAGTCCACCTATTCTTAAAGAGTGTCATACCCCCAACAATTCAAGTACCTTGATTCAATCAAAAGTTTCAACGACTAAATATGGGCCTAAGCTGGGGAGATGTGGATCGAATGATTGAGACGCTCAAGAGGTGTGAAATTATTAAAGAGTCAGAGGTTAAGGCATTGTGTCACAAAGCTCGGGAGATCCTTTTGGAGGAGTCGAATGTCAGTAAGTGGAAACCAAACTTTTTATACTTTATATTTGATCGTTTGACGTTTTGGAATTTGGATTAATAATTATTGCATTTTCCAGTAAAAGTTGATGCACCCGTTACGGTTTGCGGAGATATTCATGGCCAATTTTTTGACCTCCGAGAGCTCTTCAGAGTCGGAGGGGAACTCCCTGAGACGAACTATCTCTTCATGGGAGATTTTGTGGATCGTGGCTTTTATTCGGTGGAAACGTTTCTCCTTCTAATTGCCTATAAAGTAAGCATATCTGTATTTCCCCTCTAAATTGCTAATTGAAATGAACTAAAAAAGGTACGCTATCCTGAGAGAGTGACTTTAATACGAGGGAACCACGAGTCCAGACAAATTACTCAAGTCTATGGATTTTACGATGAATGTCTTCGCAAATTCGGATCAATCACAGTCTGGAGATATTGTACCGAAGTGTTTGACTATCTTTCCCTCTCGGCAGTAGTGAGAGAAAAGGTTATCCCCTATATAAAAAGGTTCTATATTGATGAATTTAGTTACGCCTAAAATTTAGATATTTTGTGTGCACGGTGGACTTTCTCCAGCTATTAAAGCTATTGATGATATACGAAAAATTAATCGAAAACAAGAAGTTCCACACGATGGTAAGATCTCTCTTATCCTTTTATTGGATTTTGGGTTAATTAAGTGCTTTATTTAAGGACCAATGTGCGATCTCCTTTGGTCAGATCCGGAGGATACTCAAGGGTGGGGAGTAAGTCCACGAGGAGCTGGATATCTTTTTGGAGGGGATGTCACTACAAAGTTTAATCGAGCCAATGGGATTGGAATGATCTGTAGAGGTAGCTTAATTTACTAATAATATGAGATTGCTGTTTATCAAATTCCAAAAATACAGCTCATCAACTTGTGATGGAAGGATACAAATTTCATTTCCACGAGCAAGTTCTTACAGGTTCTTGCTTTCTCTTGCTTTCACTCAATATCTGTGTATCGTCAATAAATTCCCAATTTTTTCAAATTTCTAGTCTGGTCGGCTCCGAATTATTGCTACAGATGCGGAAATGTAGCTGCAATTTTGGAGCTGGATGAGCACATTCATCGGGAATTTATCATTTTCGAGGCTGCCCCACAAGAGAATAGAGGGATTCCCTCCAAGAAACCTCAACCCGATTATTTCCTATAGCCGATAATAAGATCTCGTTCTATTTATGAAAGTATACTTTTTTAACTGTAATCAATCCCCAATTTAAATCTCATCAAAGTGAATTATTGTAACATAATCATGCAGATTTTAGATAAATTACAAGTAGATTGTATTGTATCGTACAATAATTGCAATCTAATAAAAATTTAATAGAATGCCTCTTTTTTGTTCAGGTGCGACATTTTATTCATTATTCAATAGATAAGTGCATAGTAAAACTAATCCTAAGCATTATGAATTCAATGAGAATTTCAAATATTATATGAAATTGCGGGATTAGGCAACTTTCTATGTATATGCACTGAATTATTCTAAATCAAAATAAATCCACTCCATATTCAAATCTGTGCTTTTTATCTTGTATATCTTTGGGGGTGAAGAATAGGATAGAAGGATTCTCCTCGGGATTCTCTGGAATTTCACTTTCTGGCTCCTTATGATGCGACTCTTTATGACTTCTTTCCTTTGGAGGATGTGAGGAAGAACCAGGAGGAGATGCAGAAGGGGGAGGAGGTGGTGGCTTATCTTTAGGCTTATCTTTAGGAACATCTTTCTTATTCTCTTCCTTCTCCTCTTTCTTTTGACGCTGATCATGAATTTCTGAAATTGTTCTATGCCTGTCGGGGATTCCTGTTTAAATTGCGAATTAAATTAATATCCAAGCTTGTATTTTCTAAATATTCTACATACCAGGAATTCCGAAAAATTCTGCAGCTGCCTCGGAAGTAGCGTCAATTTCCTCCTCCTCTTTTTCCTCCTCGGTGAGCTCCCCTGTAGGTGTAGTGGGGAGCAGAACAGCAAGCGGATGTAGAAACTGGGGCAAAGGAGATTCATCTTCGGATATAGGGATATCCGCCTCGACCTTCTCCTTAATCTCAGCCAGATCATTAATCAAATGCTTAATTGGAGCCATCTCTTCCAAGTCGGGATCTTTATGTCCTGCAGGTCTCTCAGGTGCCTCATCAGATAGTGCCTTAATATCTGCTATGCTAAGACTCTTTCCTATAATGTCATTAAATTATTTTCAATTTCAATTTGGCATAAATTCTCAATGAACCTGGTAAATAACTGTAGCTTGTATTGATTGGCCCTTCATCCTTCCAAATCCGATATTGTATCTCATCAAAGATTACGAGCATTAGGGCACCTCCAGTTCCTCGAATTACATTCACGCCAGCCCCTCCGAATAATCCACGCCAACCATGTTCCTTATAAATTGCCCCTAAGCACCTCCATGCTCCCTAATACGGATAATGGGGTTTAGGAATAAGATTTTGAAAATTAATCTGCTATATTTTTTTCAATTTATCAGTAAATCTGATAAATCGTTATTAAATCTTACAAGATACTTTCGCTCCTTGATAGGTTTTCCTGCTTGCATCATCATAACTCTAAATTCAAACAAAAGAATCAATTATCTGTAGTTTGTTGCATCTTATAGAGTCATATTTCATACCTTCTTACGGTGTCAAATGGATAAGATGCGAAACCGGAAGCAGTTGCTAAATAAGAGTGAATTTTTTATTAAATGCCTCCTCGAAAAGTACAGATATTCCTTACCAGCCACTTCTGCGATGGCAAATGTCACAAGGAAATTATGCCTGAATTTTCTGGGGAGAAGTTCTGATCCGCTATCAAAGAGTCCAAAGTAAGCGGCTCTTTTTGGGATAAAACGATTTATTAATTTCACTTTATTTAAATAAATTATCATTTTATCACACGCTGATATTATTTGAATGTACCTATTGCTATATGAAAGTGGCGGAGAGTAAACTAATTTTTACTCTGGAAGTATGATAGTTAGCAAAAAAATTTCAAGTGCCCCAAAGAGCCCTGATATTATTGTTCATAATATCAAAATTTGAATAGCCAGTGTTGCACCCTTTGACCTCAATGCCCTTTTGAATCCGGCGGGAAATGAATTCAGAAAAACCTTGGGCCTATTTTGGGCGGATGTCATTCCAAACTTTCTGGATAATTGACCTTAATTCTTCTGGATTTCGGGTTTTTTGTTTCTCAACGTTATTTTTTTGACCCCCCAGATGTTTTGGGTGGGTTTTCAGACATGGATAGTTACCCGATCATGGGGGAGGGTTACCCCACCCCCCATTCTACCCCCAAAAATTGGTCCATAATGGATATAGAGACATGGAAGGTCAAAGGGAGGTCAAATCTTCGGGATATCGCCCAGGAAGTTGGATCTCATCTTCCCCAAGTAGATCCTGGTAGTTGACACTGTCAAAGGTCACTTTTACAATGATGAGGTCAGATTTCTTACTTACACCCACTTTCAAAAAAGGGGACCCTTAGAAGGTCAATTCACTATTCTAGGGCCATGGCTTAACGGATCTTTTTCAAATTCCGAGCAATTGAAGACCTTGAGTAACTGGTTCGTTTCATAAAAGAACCGAGTATCCAATGTCCACAACGACGAAGTTCTTGAACGTTCAATATGTGACCATTATTTTTAATTAAGGGTCAACTTCCAAGCTTAATTGCAATGGCCTAATTAATATTTTTTAAAAATTTTAAATTCTTGTCGAATGGGCTCGGTATCGAGGATCAATTTGACGCAAAA
>JAAZTK010001343.1:0-14455 GCA_036507255.1 Megalothorax incertus
CCACGGACTTCCTCTTGCTCCGAAAACTCCGAACCCGAAACCCGAACTCTGGTGACTAGTGGCTTACATTCAATAGGGTTCGGAGTAGTTCCCTGACATTGCCCTCTCCGGATATACCTACGATATAACAAGGAATAAAATTTTAGGCGTTAGGATATAGGTAGGTATAGGCAAAATAAAACTTACCCGAAATTCACATGCGCTGGGCCAAACTCCCGAATTCGGGGAGAACGTTAGCCACCCGATGGCACCTCCGAATAATGCAATTTCTGAATCGAATGCAGTAACAATTGAATAAAGGAACAATTAATTAATATAAAAACACTGAACTTGAATTAAAAAATGAAATTGGAGCCTATTTTAATTCCCGGTTAAAAGTCTATTTGAAAATCCCAAAGGGCCAAAACGTTGAACGAGATTTTGTAACTGGAGAAAGTGCAATGAAATGGAAAGATCAAAAACGTTTTTTTGAGTTTTCTTTTTTTTAAAGGGCAATATCTTCAGTTGGGCAAAAAAATGCTAAAATTATCGATTCATTTGAAATTTTGGTCAACTGTCCCTTAAGCTTTTATAAGACTAATCTGTGAATATAAAAGCCCCAACTGCCCAGGGTCCTTCCTAAATAAATATTGAAGGTGGCCGTATCCCCATAAGCTCTGTGTTAAAAGGCCTAAATTAAGAAAGTCTAAATGAAGAGCTCTAATTGGCCTATTGACATGAAACTTGGCAGAAAGATGGGTAATATAAGGATCTTTGAGATAAATTTAAAAAACGATTAGGCCCAGGGGGTCTCCGACGAACTACGGCACTTTGACCCTGTTGACATTTTAACTAATTAATTAAATCCTCTAGAGAAATCTAGGCAACGATTAAAAAAGGTCAAAGTTCAGTTGACGAAAAATGACCTACAAATATTAAACTCCTAAGAAATTCAAAATTTTTAATTGGAATCTTTATATAGCCCAAAAATCCTATCTCTGAAGTCTTTACTCAATGATTCAATGATTTATTTTTTTATCGACTTTGCGTGCAATTTTAAATTATTCAATCATTTAAATTATTACTAAAATGACATTTAATTTTATGGCGTAAGGTAGACCTGCAATTATTGTCTGACTTTCACTTGAATGCATTATTTTCTGATAATTAATAGTAGTTATAAATTATTAATTAATACATACGTTGATAATAAAATTAGCGTTCAAACCGAAACGTTATTTACAAAATTAAGTATTTTAGTTGCAATAATATTGAAATGGAATTAAATTTAGGGATAAGAGAATAACCGAATACAATTTAATAACTGTTATGTTATTTATAATTTATATGTATTTTAAACTAACCAAATTGACAATCAAATATATAACAATTTAGAAATCATTTATCATTCTCAGGATCAGTACGGATAGCCTTAACAGACTTCAGATTAACGATCTTATTTACAATGTTGTTAATTCAATTAAGGTTAAGAAATGATAATGAAATTGTGTGTAAAGATTAAAGAAAACAATATTATAGAAGTACTTAAATATATAATTTAGACATTATGTGGGAACATGAATACCCTGTCACATCAGTCTCCTCCTCGTCCTTATACATTATCACAATTTGTAAGATACTCTGAATAATACCTTCCGAGTCAAGAATTTAAGTACATTTTTTTATAGTCTCAAAATCCTTTTCAGTAAAAAAATTACTTGTACTTTTTATTAAGCGTATTCATCCAAAAGATATTGAGATCCTTTGAGGTCGGGTAGCGTTCCAATACCAAATCAGACAGGATGTCCGGGTTTAATTCAATAGCATGCTGAAGGAGAAGGCTGGGAAGATTTTTACTGAATTGTGTCTCGCTCTTGTCTTGAACATTCACTCCAACATTCATCGAATCTCCAGAAGCTAAGATATCAGTATTAGTATTTGTACTAGTAGAAGTAGAGGGTTGTTGAACAAGGCCCTCAGTTTGTCCAGGATTAGAAGGGATCTCAGGATCAGTTTCGGGAGTAATGTCCATTTGTTCAATAGTAGAGTCCATAAGCTTAGTAGATGCCTCTGGATCAATGTTTTCCTTTTCTTCCGTCCTTGCCTCATTAATGTCATTCTGTGTTCCAACAATCGGACTTTCAGCAATAGGCTCTACAGGGGGCTCAATCAGTGGTGGCTCTAAAGGTGCTTCTCCATTTCCTTCGCCCTCATTTGGTCTGACTGGCGTTGGTAGAGGCAATTCCATCATTTCTTGATTATTCTCTTCCACATTTTCAGCAGCTTTAGGAATATCTTCTGGAGCTGCAAAAAAATACAAATAAAAAACTTTATAAAAGACTGGTATGTGTGAATATGATAAATTATAATACAATTTATATTATGATTAGCTAGCTAATTAGAAGATTAAGGGCCATGTTGTTACCTTTTTCTTCTACTTCAGTTTTAATTTCACTAGATCTCAGCATTCTCTTCTTGGCTCTTGTTATCTTCCGACCATCCAGTAATTCATAAAGTAAGCCCTTTGAAGCCTCCCCATTATTCTTTGCAGCATTGCCCACCAGAATAGTCCGAGATCGCAAAACTCGTTCAGACCTCCTCTCCCCACTTGATCGCTTCCTCTTCTTTTTTGGCGATCCTTTGACTTCTGAAAATAATTTCAATTTATAAATATGTTTACAAACATGAAAATAACTATTATAGAATATTACTATTTGATTTTGTAGCCATATCCGTAGACGAAGTAGTAGTGGCAGTGGTAGTAGGAGCCAGGTTAAATAATCGCTTTCCAAAGAATTTCCCCTTTTTCTTCGCTCCAAATGCTTTAGCTTCAGATATTGGGGTATCCTGTCGCTTTGGGGGTTCCTTCGTATACAAGACAATTGGAGTTTCTGAGGTTGAGGGTATTGACTCTGCAAGTGGAGTAGTTATTGGAACCTCTGGCACCGCTTGAACCTCTGGCACAATAGGTAGTGAAGGATCAGGTGGAGGGCCAGGAACAATAGCCTCCATTGGAGGCTGAGTAGAATCTTCAATTTTTACTCCTTTCACTACGACATTAATGTTAGGATCTGTTGTGGGTCCTGGTCCTAGAATATTGATTTTATTTTTCGAGATAAAGCCTGAGCCCATCCTCTTCAATTTCTTGAGTATTCGATTGCTGTAGTTTGGAATCTTCCTCTTCCTACAATTGTCATAAGTTCTAAAAGAAAAAGCACAATTTAATTAATTAATTCTGGCCGGAAACCACTTTTAAAGATTATGGGAGTACTTACTCTGATGGAAAATAGCAAATAATAAATCTTTCCGAGAAATGAACGACCTGAAATAATTGACATGAATTAGTTTTTGAAGGAATTTAGTAAAGTTTAGCAAATTAAATATGATTTTTACTACCTTCTTCTCAGGCCCAGTCGATTCATCTTGAGATCCTTCACTTGAAGAGTCCTTCATCTTCAGAATACCTTCTGGGTAAGTGGCAAGTTTCTCCACCACATCCAACACCCCCTCCTTTTGAATCTCTTGCCATTTATTCCCCTCCTCAAATAGGATATACTTGACATCTTCCTCTGATTCTGAGTCGACCAAATTATCTGTGGGATTGCTTATTGATCCAGATTGATCTTGATTGATGAATGGCATGGCTCGTTCCTCCACAGCTCCAAAACTCTTTTCAAGTTTATCTTTCAATGTAGGAGTGTAAGCTTCAAGGATTGGAGGCTCAGGAGATTTGCACTCGTTCCCATTTTGTAATGTGAGAGGTTGAGAATGATGACCTTTCCGTAGAGTAACTCTATAAAATAATTTCAATGTTAAAATAATTTCAATGTTAAAACAATTTCAATGTTAAAACAATTAGTATAATCACACATGATTAAAAAATTAAAATCTTAATAAGTACAAATTACAATCTTATTACCCATTATCCTTTGTCGGAGCATGACTCTTTTCTTTGCCCACCTCCTTCATGATAATGAGCAGTCTTGTCACTTGTTAAATTTAATAAATAAGAATCATCAGCACGTTCCAGCGAACCGAAAGTTAAAACCCTTGAAAAAAAGAAAATGTAGAATTTAAATTTATGTCCCAATGACCAATGAATTTTGCAAAATGTAAGTTTGTATCGCCTCAAATTAATCTAATTACAATTAGTAATTAATTTACTTACCAAATATATATAAATAGTTCTTTTAATTAATTAAGCGTAGACATGCGAGTCTAGACACTAGACAGATTTGGAAAATTTCTTTGTTCAAAAAAATATAATTGAGCCGAGGATCAGCTGGTCAAAGTCCTTCTACCAAAACCTGAAAATCAGAGAAAAACAATTAAATTAATTTATTAAACAATTCCTAAGGACCTAACTAATTGCTTACCTCGGGGAGTGGCAGACGTCTGTCAACCTTGAGGTCTCAATAATTTGTGACAAATGATTTTCTCAAATTCTCATTTACCTATGTAAGTTTTATTAAACAAAAGCCGACTGACTCTGTTCCCCGCAATTCGAAAGTGTTCTTGATTTAGGGCCTTTCACTCCACCTACACCTTAAAATTTTTACAATTTTTAATTCTTCAAAAATTGTGATTGATTTCCCTATTTAATTAATTACTAGATTAAAAAGCTAATTAAAAGTTCTATAAATAAGCGTGTGTCTACTCACACTAACCCTGATGGTGCTCTAATTGTTATAAATTGTAGCCTGAGCTAATTGAACGGCTTCCTGACAATTTTAATTAAATTCACAAAATCACAAAATCTTAAATCACATCAATTTTTCGTTTGACATTTGACCCTGAGCCATGGGTCGTTGAACACCTGACACGGTAACGACACCTCCGGATTGACAATTGATTTGTCCTCTATTTAAAGGTAAATATGATTAATCATTAAACCTATATAATTAGGTACATGAAATACGATTGATTCAATTGCTTTTTGATTTAAAAAATTAATGAATTTTAATCTAGATTCCTAAATTGACTTTAATTAGGTAGGATGACCATTTTAATTTGCATACCACGAGTTATTTATGATGTACCTAACCCAATTTTTGGATTAATTATATTTATAGGTTTAATTTTATGGACAATGATATCATTCGCAAATTAATAGTACCTAATATCCGGGTTAAGTCTATAGTAGGAGTGCATTATCTTTAACCTTGTTGATGATCTCATCGAGTTTTATCACTTTTGCTTTGGTTGATCATTAACCCATTATTTTGGCATTGCATTAATGTATTATACAGGTCTATAAGGCTATAATTTTATTCAAATTCTTTAATCAAAAATATCGCAACGTCAACACTGCACTGGTTATGTTAATAATTGCTCATTATTTCAATTTGTGAATGATAAATAGATATAAAGTAGGAGGAGTTTGCAATTTATAAGCATTTTAAAATTTTTATTAACGTTATATGAATTTCGAAATTCCATAAATCCACGAGGATTATATTGGAACTTGGTTAGTATCATATCTAATCATAATTTATTATCTTTCTCTTTGCAGAAATCATGAGCAAAATATTCTAATGCCTGAATATTCAGTTTGATATCAATTAGACAGGAATTCGGAATCTGGAAGAAGTCGGTGAGTTCTTATTTCTTATAAACATGTGTAAAATACGCTAATGATTTAAAATTTTAATGTATGCAATGCAATGTTAACAAATTCTCTATTCTCTTTTCTTTGTATTGTAGGTAATCAGTACAAGACCTGGCCAAATAAATGACTGGATGAGATTAGTTTGAAACTACAAATTCCAAAAAAATGAAGAGGATCAGGCAAATCGCTGATAAGGCGTTTAGGTTAGCAAAATGTTAATTCGATCCTTTTTACAATATTTGCATCATGAAATACTATATTTGCATACTTAAAAATTCAAATATTGCAAACTTCTCTTTGAAAGAATGTTCAAAATTGCTATTAAAAATCAAAATATTGAATATTTCTTCTTTAATCATGCTAACATAGAGAGAATCGTTCAACAAATTATATAAATCGGTACTTTCATGTTTCTCTAAACCTTTTGCAAAGTCCCGAATTGTTCCGTAGTATCGTATAGTACCTTGTAAATAGTAACTTCCATTGTTTTTAATACGATATTTACCTCAAATTCCATTTCTAATGATTTTTTGACTCGTTTTACAGGCCAGACAAGAATGATTTGCTATCGGAGGATTTGCAAAAAGCTGAAATAAGGATTGAACTAATCAAAAAGACATGCGAGTCAACGTCAAACAAAATTACGAGCATGCCTGTTGGGACACATCAAGGACGAGAAGCGGGTTCACAAAGTTCCTGAAGTGATTTTGGGAATGAGCATGGTAGAGAATTCAAAGTCACTATTAGCCTCAGATGATCCTTCTATACTAGGGTAAGAGATTTGATAATTTGAAAGCAATTAAATATAGATTTGAACATTTTCATTTATTTTATATACCACTTTAGGGAAGTATTGGGAGAAGCCGCAAAAATTGAATTAAAACTAGGAAATGAGTTTGTAAATTTCGAACTTAGGATTGAGCAAAAGATTTTGGGTCCTCTCTCAAAGATCCTCAACCAAGATCTTCCAAATATTTATAAACTGAAAAAGACGCTTAAAGCATTAACAGAGAGCATGGAGGCTGCCAAAGCTAAATTACAACAAGTTAATTCAAGACATTCCGTTTCTGGAGCAGCTCTTGGAAAAATCAGATAATATAAAGGATGATTTTGAGGATACCCAATTGAAAGTCGAACAGTGTAGAGTAAGTTGATACACCTCACTTGAGACATTATCGAATTTATTTTTTTCCTTCTAGGATAACTTGTATTCGGAAATGTATTGTTTAATTGCTCGAGAATCAGAGGTAATTCCGTGTAGTTTTTTCCCTGAATCTCATTTTTAACAAACCCTTTCAAATTAAACCCTACAGATTTCCAACTTTATCGTCCAATTCCTCTACTTTCAAAATGAATACTATAAAACAATATCTCACATCTTTAACGAGCTCTTGCCAGATGTAGAGACTGCCTATCAAAATTCCATGCGGAGAGGTATGTCACATAAAATATGACTTTTTTAAATATATTAGCATTTCAATGCAAATGATTAATTTCTAGGTCCTGTGTATGGGGTGGTACTTTCGGAACATTTGAAGTGTTCCAACCGAAGTATTGCTTACCCATTGGAGCTATGCGTTTGCGGATTACTACTGACTGCTTTAAAAGAAGAGGGGCTTTTTAGAATCGCTGGAGGTTTGTACTACCTACATTCTACTTAAAAACTCTATTTCTAATACTAATTGACTTTGACTTATTTTCTCCAGGTGCTTCAAAAGTGAAAAAATTGAAATCGATGTTTGATGCTGGTCTTATTAACTTAAACGGGTTATTAGCTGAATTTGGGGATCCTCATGTTATTGGTACGTGAAATAAACAATTTAATTAACACATTTGTTAAATATAATTTATTTTTTTCAAATGTATACAGGGAATGCACTCAAATGCTTTCTAAGAGAACTTCCTATCCCTCTTCTAACATTTCATCTATACGAGGATTGGGTTCAAGCTATAAGGATTCTAGATCAAAAAGAGAAGATTGACGCACTCAAAGAAGTTCTTGCCAAAATGCCCAAGGAAAACTTTGAGAATTTACGATACCTTGTGAAATTCCTCCATGAACTTTCAAAGTTTCAAGGTATAAACAAAATGAGTCCAGCAAACATTGCAATTGTAATTGGGCCAAATTTACTCTGGTGCAAATCCAACCCGGATGATCCAATTGGAGATATCAATCCAATGGGAATGAATATGACAATGACTCACTACTTTTCCTCCATCCTGGATGAATTTATTAATAATTGTGAACTCTTTTTCCCTGAAGAGTCTCCCTTTGAATTTTTCATAACTTGTACAAAACCAGAAATCCCACTTGAAGACTCTGGATTCAAATCTGGATCGAATTCTTCAATCCTTTCAAATGGGATTGATGATGGGATGGGCGGTGAACAGGATAAAATAAAGCGTGCACAATCTACGTCTAGTTTAGAAGAGAATTCACCACCTCTGGGATCACCTAAACCTGTACTACGAAGAAAGAATAAACCTGCACCTGTTCCTCCATCATTTGTAAACAAAGTATCCGCATCCCCATCAGCTCCTCCTCCCGCCAAAGACTTGACAAAGAGCTCAACAGAAGTCGGGAAAGAATCTTCATTGGAGCATAAGCATAGCTTTAAAAGGGAGGGATGGGTTGCAATTCCACCAAGCCCATCTCAAATGATGAATAAAAGCTTTCAACAAGTGCGACAATCAACGTTTGAATCGCCTCCCAATTCCAAGGGTATTCCTCCAGTGAAACCTCCTCAGCCTACACTTTATCAAGACCTAGTAAAAAAGCCGAATGAACCTCCCCCAAAACCTGCTTCACCCCTTCGGTATAAATCATCCTTCAAGGAAAGGGATCAACCTCATTCTCCACCAGAATCTGAGTCTCCATCAAAGGGGTCCATAATGTATTCATCTCTCCCAAGAAAATTCCATACAGATAATTCCTTCAAAGGGGCTCAATCTCCTAAAGCTCCACCAAGCCCAAGACCACCTAATGTATTTTTGGCATCATCTACTTCTCTTCCACCTCCTCCACCACCCCCTGTACTCGCTCAGTCTGCTCAGAATCAATTAAAACAAGTTAGTCCACCAGAGGTTCATAAGAATGAGAAATTAGAAGGAGGAGTTGCGTCAAATACTATGCAGGAGAATGTAGTACAACCAAGTCAGACTGAATGTAAGGTTGAAATTAAGGAGGATCAGCGTAAGATTGAGAAGGAGAGCAAGGAAGGGGGAGAACGGGGTGAACAGACTGAAAACCAAAAGAAAGAAAGGGAAAGAAGTTCTTCAGAGGAAGAAAAGTCTGAAATCAATTTTAAACAACCTCCTCCTCTGATCGAGTCTCGTCCTGTTCCAATGCCTAGATCAAGTCTACTAGTTCAAGGGCCGACTAAAGAAAAAGGGGATGGACCCCCATTGGTTCGTGAGAGGCCAACTTTAATGGCAAAGCCTAGAGATTTAAGCAAAAGAGCTTCCGGTGTCAATTTGGAGCGATCCTCTTCTACTTCTGGGAAACATGAGCGAAAGGGGAGTGGAACGAGTGGGAGTAGCGGAGAAAGTGACAATAATAATCACGAAAATGTCTCTTCTTCAAATCCTGTTTCAAGGAGCCTCAGTATTCATTCTTCTTTTGAAGAATTGGAGGATGGAACAAATAATAAATCTGGTAATTTTAGAAATGTAATTTTGTGATATTTTTGTAATTTTTTATTAACTTTTTAAAATCTTTTTTTAAATAGACGTGAAAAGTTCATTAACAGCGCCTTATCGTCCCCCAAGACCTACACCCCCTTCCAAACGACCTCCGAGTGCTGACGAAGTTGTAGCAAGTACTGATCTTTAAGTATGCCTTCTCTCTTTGTTTCTCTTTTGGGTATGTTAACTTTTAAATGTTAATTAATGATTCAGGTTACGTTTATTTTTAATTTCAAGTTTTTATCAAACTCATAAGTTAGGTTAATATGCATTTGTATTCCTGCTTTAAACCAATTTTTAACTTATTTGTATATTTTAAAATGTAAAGTTAATTATTTCAGGTAATTCAGCATTCGTATTGTAGTATTTCTTTGCCTTTATCAAGCTGTGATTTTGATTGTTGATGAAAGATGTTGTTGAGTTGCAGCGCATTTTTATTATACATAATTGTTGTGAGTTTTGAAAGAATGAATACATTTCCTAAAAATGTGAGATAGGAAGTTAGATAGGAAAAAGATAGACTCTTGTTCTTTGATAGAGAAATATTCCTGTTTTACCAAATCAAATCAGTATAATATTATCAAGGTGAGAGATAGGAAAGTAAAGTGATAAAAATATAGTAATTTATATTTTTGTACTTCTACTTTAGGCCAACGAGTTGTAATATGTAGTAGGACTAGGAATGTCGACAGGTTCAATTAATCCATTCATCCTTAGAAAGTATTAGTAGTTAAAATTGTTAAATGAGAATATATCGATTATTAAACCTTATCCTAATTGTAGATAGAGAACTCTATCATAAAATGAATTTATAACGCACAGTTTAAAATATTAATATCGTTAAAAATATGCGAATTTTATATATGAATTATGAAGTAATCACACCTTTGAACCTAAATGAACTTGAAGTATGTAGGTGCGGGATAAAACAATGTGAAAATTATATACCTAAAACACAAATTATCAAATTCAGGGCTCAATATCTTAAAACCTTCGAAAGACTTGTGTTTTTTCCTTTGTACGAGTATAATATATCGTTAATATATATTGAATTTATAAATTATAATGATTAATGAATAGTCATGTAAGAAATTATTAATCTTCTAGATTGCACGAATAATCTACCTAATTAACCAAAAAAGTTTATATAGTCAGAGAATGTAATACCCTATACATATGTAGATTTATTTGTGTGAAAAAGCACCACCGCCTTAATTACGCGCACTTAAACTGTAAACTACCTATCATCTTCGTATTTAAAATTATTAAATACTTAATTGAAATCTGTTCAAATCTTCCCTATTAAATACCTACCTTCACTTTGCTTAGTTAATTTATTAATTCATAAGATATCGGTAATACAATCTCTAGGTCTATTGAATATTCAAGTGTAGGATTACTACGAGTACGGTACGGAATCGGATACATTGCCAGAGGTATGAAATTGGATTAAAATTCTAGGTATTACTTAAAAATGTACATCTTCTAATGATGAGACTTTTATATCGTGTAATGTATTAAAATGAGATTTCATGCACTTTTTTATAAAATAATTTATCCCCTCTGCTTCAATTTGCTCTAATCCTCGCTATGATGGAAGTTTTTAGACCAACATTTGTTAATTCTTTGTAATTCTATTAAAACTATCGATAGTTTACCTACCTATTACCTACTACCAATCTAAATTCTAAATAGATTTAATTTTTGTTAATTAATTAATTAGAAGGAACTCTAAACTCGTAGCAAGTTTATCTAATGTTTAAGTACTCATATTCATGCTTGTCTGCAATCAGTAGGTAATTAAATAGATACTCAACTGTTTGAACTTTCCAGTTCCTTTTTTCAGTGACTCTGTATATTTGTTACCTAATAATATTAATTAAAATTAAAAGCTCGAATAAAGCCAGGAATAAAGTCCTGCCCTGCATACATATGTTTGCGTTCAAAATTCATTTTAAACATTTATTAAAAAATCAATCGAGACGAGAAAAGTATAATAATCGGTGCGAAAGATTGAGAAAGTACATTGCATAGTTAATAATTAGAAATATCCGGTATATTTCATTGCACGCGACATTAAATATAAATTAAGATTAGAAAGATAATTGCAAAGATTACGAATAACGATTAAAATTAATGCTTAATTAAAATAAGTATATTTAGGCCCGCTTAATCCCATTGATAAGAGAATCGCAAAGTTGAGGAGAACGGTGTTTGGATTTGGAATTTTCACAAGCTTCAATTACAAACTCTTTATGCATTGGTCCAATTGCCATTAAGGTGTCTAAAATTCATAAAATTGGGTACATTAAAAAAGGAATTTGAGAAGAATATGCATTCGTATTTATTAGTACCAAAGACAGAGGATTGAATATCCCATTCCTGATCATCGAGATGCACAAGGAGCGTTGAAATGACGTGTTCAATATAAGATTTGTTTTCTTGAGCATAGTTTTCGGGAACATGCGAGAAAATAGAGGAAATAGATTTGCAAGCACTCTTCCTTACTTCATTATTTGTATCATCCATTCGTTTCAACAGAGCTGAAAAATAGAAAAGATTTCATACTTGTTTCAGTAGATAGTAGAATAATTATTAGAAATTAGCCTTACCAGGATAGATTTTGTGAAGGATGTCAGTAGGAATCCTCTGGCTGCAAATTTGCGGGATGAGTCCCAGGGATTTTGCAACAAATAGGCGTGTCAATTCACTCTGATCATTAACGAGAGGAAGGAGGGTTGATACGAGTGAGGGTGCAACTTCTAAAAGTGAATTGGCATCAAGGATTTCCCTTTGAAGAATATTGTAAAGGCAGGATGAAGCAGCAGTTCTCAAAGCACACGCAGTACCTCCAGCTTTCCATACAAGATTGGGATTTAGAACTTCTTGGATAACATTTTGAACAAACGCTTGGAAAAGCTTTTTTTCCGACTTGATTGAATTTGCACTACATTCAGCAAGGACTTTTCCCAAAATTGTAAAAAACTTGAGACGAACGCGAGAATCTTTGCTTGGATGTAAATTCCTCACCATTATGCTAAGAATCAATTGCATATGCGTTTCAATCGCAGAGCCTATGTAAATTATAAATGGATTTAGGTATTTAAAGAATAGATAATGATATTGATCAGGTTAAATTACCTCCACTCGTCAAAATAAATTCAAACATTAGTTTTTCACAAGAAGTTACATTCCAATCCATCTCCTCCTCGTTCATTTCCTTAAGCATTTTTCCGCAATGCAAACTGAGCAATTCTTCAAGATTATTTAATCCGCTGATCTCTTGAAGGGTTTTCAATGCACCTTTAAAGAAAGCAAATAATTAGCATTTGATTCTCTGTAATTTTGTTTAATAATAATAATAGTAATACCCATTGTCCTTTCCGATAGTCCATTCGAGCTCAAAACATGGATTGACACAATAGCGTAAAACACTTTGTATCCTTCCCTCATTGTTGAAATCTTTGGGACAAGCCTCATTAAAGATTCACAAATCAAAAGGAGGCTTTCTTGCCGCTCCAGTCGAGTGGTTCGACAGAATTCTTGGTCAAGGATATCCGTAATGTCCGAGATATACTCTCCCAGGGAAGCTGGAGTTGAAGATTTGATCACATGAGATGCAATGATTAGAGGACCATTTGATGTTGAGCTCCGAATTGCATGATTTAACATTGGCCAAGAAATTGAGATTGAAATGAAATAGCCAACCAATTCAGCAGATAAGAGTGTCTAAGAACATGAATGTAAATCATATCAATTAACTTTTGACAAAAGTTAATTACTTACCAGTCGGTTTATTTCCATCTCTCTATCATTTGTAGCTCGAAAGAGAGTTTGAAGAATAGTATCCAAATGCATTGTGATCTTGTCCTCGCCATGAAGAATCAGCATGTACAAGAGCTGAGCGTCCATTAGTCGTGTTGAAGGATTCCAATCTACAATCTCGTGCTCAATCCCGGGAAAAAGTCGGCCAGCATACTTTGACGCTAAAAGTCTGCATCCCAATTCGGGCCGAATTTCTGTAAAAATATCGAAATTATAATTTGCACTTATACCTTGCTTATAAATGATCCACTAAATGTAATAGTACTTACCATTAGGAGGATAATACTCTAATGGAGGTGCAGGCAGATCAATTTGATCCCTGTATTCCTCTTTATTCTCCTCGAGGAATTTTCTTCCAGCTACTTTCCATAATTCTTTTGCAGTTTCACTCACATCAGGCTGAGTGTCACAAATCCTACAAATGTTGCACATAATACGAGTAAATTATGATATAAGACGAAAAATCATAATTGAAACTTACCCTGACATAATAAAAGGCAAAAACTTGGGGAAATATGAATATCGATCAATGTAATTAGAAGCCCAGTGTCCAATAACTTGAGCCAATTGTTTTCGTACAAGTGGAACATCGTCAAAAAGGCGTTGAGTTAGATAGGGCAGAAGCTTCTCAATCAATTTATGATTTCCATATTGTACGACATCCCCTAATTTTCAAAATATTAGAATTAAAATGCTAGATTTATTCCAAATAACTTTTACCAATGCATTTAATTACTCCAACTCGAACCCGGAATTGTTGATGAACAATTGATCTTGCAAGTGGAATAACAATCCGCTCGCTATTGTAATGAAATACCCCTGCGGTTGTTTGAGCAAGCTGGGAGGTAACAGAACAGCTGGACTTGATGACTTCATGGAAAGGATCATGGAGGGTATTTGCCATTATGTAAAGAAGATCGTCAACAAAGGGGGACATTCTGTCTCCTAAAAGGTTCACCAAAAAGCTGATAAAATCGACAGCAATTAGCCGTATTTCCTCCTAAAAATTAAGAATATTTTAGAAACAATAAAACCCCCAGGTTTAAATTAATCCTTTACCGAAGGTTCTTTTATTTCAGGTGAACCCATTCGCTCAACAAGTCTCGGGATAATTGAGGGAAGGAAATTGACAAGTAAATCTCCAGGAATATCTTTCAGTAGAATTGACAAAATTGAAAAGCTCAGCTCCCTACACCGCTCCATTTCATCAGAGATGCAAATGACTACAATTTTGAAGATTTTGGTATAAATCTCCAAATTCGGAACAACTTGATTGCCTTCAAAGTCAAAAGGTTGCAATTGAGAAACTTGTTTTTGAATCAATTCCAGCCCTCTCTTTCTATCCATCTTATTGCTGGA
>JAAZTK010001344.1:0-14451 GCA_036507255.1 Megalothorax incertus
AATATAATATAATATAATATAATATATCTTTAAAAGTCAGATCCTAGTTGAGAACTTAATTCGAGTACTTGCAAACTGTATGTAAACAAGTCTAATTCATATGTAATTGTATAAGGGATGAAAGGTTAATTAAGTACGAAATGGATTTAATATTTATTTTTAATCATTTATAATCATTTGTATGAAACTACCTAAAATAATTGTATTAATCGATAGTTATAAGGACCTAATACAATATAATACTATAAAACTAGTTACTCTTTTATTACAAGGCCAGAATGACAAGGAACGGTGCTCGAGTACTTTAAGACAAAGATCAATGTATGAATAAAAAGCAATATGAATTTTGCCAAAATGCGGATAATTATTAATAGCTGAAATCGAGTTGGTAAATAATGATTTTAATATAATATTATGTAGTAGTACAATACAATACCTTGATAATACACTAGTATTAGTTAATAGTACAATATCTGTACTAATACGATAGTTTGATCTTATCATATTATTAAAATCCGTACAATCTGGAACGCTATTTCCGCAAACTCCTCCTACACGACGGAAGCTGAACAAATTCACGAACCGGGTAAAATGTAGAATAAATTCGGGAAATGCCAACAAAAAAGCTAGTCCAGTGGTATAGTATTGTCACCCTTGACCCTTTGACCTCTCATTATTTTGGGGCATATCAAATAAATCCCTCCGTCATATTTGAGCCCAATTGTTGCACATGTGTTCATCTGGAAATTTATACTTGCGGGTTATTTAGTGCCCTAATCAATTAATTCGGGATATATTCCCTAGTAAACTCCCTAGTCCTTGAAGTTTGTTTACTTATTAATTATTATAGGTATCGTAGTAGGTAGGTAAATATGTAGGATAGATATATGATATCAAATAATAAAGTAATTGAGCCTATAGGGTACATATAAAATACTTTGTAATAGTAATATATACGTATGTATTATATTTAATTAGTTAGGTATATACTATCGTAGTACTACTATTAGATATGTGGATGAATATTGACCCGTTTTTCGTCACTCTTCGTGTCCGAATGGCTATGTTGACATTCAAGTTGCTCGGCTACCTCCTCCGCCGTCCTCGTAATTTAACCCTCGACCCTCTTTAGCATATAAATTATAATATTTCCAAAAAAAATCATTGTTTTCCATAAATAATTGCACAAGTATTTGAGAAAGGGTCGAGTAAAATTCATTAAATTTGGAGGGGGCACGAAATGCGTGGGTTTTGAGCAGTCCAGCTACTCAAGGTCCCCCCAGGGAGCGAGTTTTTGTCCAGACTTGAGAATTAACCTTTGGTTTAGAAACGATTAAAGTCTCGGGTAAGCAAAATATAAATATTTTTTTTAAATCTTAAGAAATAAGACTATATAAAAATATTAACGCCATCTGGTGGAAATTCCATCTTTGATATACTGATATTCCAATTGACGTCGAATCTTAATTTTAGATATTTCTAATTGTCAATTGAATATTTTTATATTTTATAGGCATATTTCACTCAATTTATGCCCAATTTAAACTGCATAAAATAGAATTTTTTATGCATAAATTCCCTAGCCCTTACGCTAATTTTTTTATGAATTTTTTCAAGGATGGCTGGCATGTTTGCATTGATGGGGAAGAGGAAGCGGGAGAGGTAAAGCTATAATATAATAATTTAATTAATTAATTAAATTTTAAAAACGCAAAAAAAAACAAATAATTAGTCTAATTAATTACGTATAATTTCAGGGAGATGAAAAGGTTGCGAATTCAAGGAGGGGAGTCGGATGAGACAACTTTTTCTGAACAGGTTCTGAATATTAAGCTTCCAAGCTGTTCCTCAATGTCCATGTCCGTGTGATTTTGTGATATCATAAATGTGTAATTTACCTAGTAGGTAATAGTGCATATTTTTGTCTAGAAATAATTAATTACTCGAGTATACATATAGTGTGCAGCTTTTTATTCCAAGTAGTCGAATGGATTCATAAAAGCTTAGAAAGACTTGTAGATCCGTAGCTTTAAAAAACTCCAATATGGCAGCAGCTGGGGTTATTGCTTCAAAACTCCGAGAGATGGATGACCAAAAAAATGAGCAAAGGTCAAAGGTCAAGAACAAATTCAAGCTAAAAAAAGAATCAAAAATATTCCCACTTTCTCACTCAACAAATGTGAGAATTATGCCCTTTCCCAGATTCCCTCCAAAATGGGTAATTTTGCCATATTAGTATTATTACTAGTATACTTACAATTTTGAATATTTAGATTTTTTATAAAAAAAAGCATGTAAAAAAAGGATTTGACTTTCCACATAATAATTATACTATGTAATACATATATGAACAAATAAGCTTCTATAATTACTTTTTAAATGAATTTATTTATTTTAATTTATCATATAACCTTACTAGATAAAAACAATCTGTACATTATAATTTTACTGCATTTTAAGCTTGAAAATTTGTATTTGGAATTAAAGCTTTCCAAGCTTTCCAAGCATCCAAAGCATTCAAAGCATCATTCAAAGCATTATTCCAGCTTTCACAATTTCTGTCAAAATAATGCACCTACATTTAATTTTATAGAACTTTGATTCAATTAAAGTTAGGGCTGGGATCCGAAGCTTTTTCCTAAATCCGATCCGATTTCGAATTGAAATCAGATTTGTATTCAGAATTCGGATTGGGATTAAAGAGGTTGATTCAATATGATTCACCCGAACCCTCCCGATTGGATTTGAAATCCGAAATTTCGGATCAGTTTCAATTGCACGGTCAAATCCTCATTAACAAATCCGTGGACCTTGAATCAAGATTTAAACGGATTTTTTAAAGTGCTAAAATTACATTCCCTTTTGTAGAAATTATATGATAAAAATGATATTATTTTAAATATAAAGATATAAAATTAAATATAAAGATCCATTGGGTTATACGAAAAATTGCTAATTTTTTTTTAAACTTTTAAAAACATTTCAGAACATACTTGAGGGCTGAATAATTTACATAGGATTAGACTTAGGATAGACTTATCAACATTGTCCATTCGGCATGACCCCGTTGACACTAAAATAGTTATAAAAACGTTTTTCAAACTTTCGACTGTTAGCGCAACGTTTGTAAAACCTTTTGAAATGCAACGTTTTTAAAACGTTTTGCAAAACTTTAGGCTTTTATCGCAACATTTGTAAAACGTTTTGAAATTTAACGTTTTTAGAACGTTTTTAAAACTTTAGACTGTTAGCGCAACGTTTTGAAATGCAAAGATTTTAAAACGTTACAAAACTTTATCGATACGTTTTTAAAAACGTTTTGTACTTTAGCGCAACGTTTGTGAAACATTTTGTAAAACTTTAGGCTTTTGTCGCAATGTTTGTAAAACGTTTTGAAATGCAACGCTTTTAAAACGTTTTGCAAAACTTTATCGCGACGTTTGTAAAACGTGGCATGACCCCGATGACACACATATTTATTTCTGAACTTTAATTTCTAGTTTCTAGAATTGGGCAGGATAGAAATTTTTCCTATCCAAAGTCGGATTGAGATTTCTATCCGATTCTCGGATTGATTCAACGGATTTCGGATCCCATCCCTGCTTAATATGATTTTAATATGTTAATGCAATTATAGTACCCTATATCTAATTGAAAGGTAGATAAAAGCACGAATTTGACGAAAGGATCTCCGCAACTTTTAAATAATAATTTGTCATTTATAACTTGTAAATTATTATTCGGAATTTATTTAATGAAATTTATATGGCTAAAAATTATAGGTTCTTCCAGGGGAGGTGGAGAAACGGAATGCAATGCTTAAGGAAGCCATCAAAAGGGAGAATGCAAGCAAAAGTAGGAGTAGGACACGAAGTCAAAGCAAAGTATGAATATTCAAAAAGATATTTTTAAAACTTGCTTAATTTTACAAAATTTACTACAACCAGGAAAAATCTCCAAAAAGCTTTGGGGAGGAAGATGAAGAAGGGGTGTTTAAAAAAAGCCTCAACGAACCCAATTCCCTCCTTTATATGGGCTTAGTTTTGAGTAAATCTTTGCTAAATTTTATTAAAATTCTTGAAATATCTAATTTTATTTTGCACAGTATCAATCGGATGCGTCATATCCTTTGTAGGATTAGGTAAATATATTAAAATTTATGAAAAAAATCAATAATGTATTTTTTGATGCTTTTGGAACGGTCACATCCTCCAATAGGAGAGAAAGGTACACATATATTGTATCAATACATATCTGATTTAACTAAGGCTGGGATCCCAATTTTACCAATCCGATCCGAACTGATCCAATCAGATTGAACTGGGATTCTTGGATTGAGATAAATGTCAGATTCATTCAATCTGATTAAGCCGAAAGGCTTCCGATTGAATTCGGATCAATTTTGGATCAGATCCCAAGTGAATTGGATCTAAGGATCGGACTAGCAGAACCAAATCCGTGGATCTGCTGCCCGATAAACCTCAGATGGGGATAAATTTGTGGGATTTTAAGATTCAAGCCAATCATGTTTCAATCCAAAGAGGTTTCGAATCCGAAATTTCCTTCCCCAACTTTTCCGGATTGTAAAGTTTCGGATTGGGATTTCTTTCAATCCGAAATAAATCGGATCCGACGGATTTCGGATTGGATTTTTTCGGATCCCAGCCTTAGTTTTTATTTTTTGTGCATAATTTTAATAAGAATTTTTTAAAAATTAAATTTAGGCTTTAAAACAACCGAATTGAAGCTTATAGGCCCTTCCCTGAGCCTTTTGGGTATCTTTTGTGTATTTTTCAAGGTTTTCGAATGCTATTGTCCCTTCCTGAGGAATCTTCGTCTAAAGTAATTAATTTCAAGTTAAAATGTAAAAATTATTTAATTGATCTTTAGAATTTTTTCTTGATGTTTTTTGATTGATTTTTAGAAAAGCCAAACTTGCAGACAAACCCCTAGACATTGTCACCTCAAGTTCTCCTAACCATGAGACTCCTAGGATCACACTACACCCTGGACATAAACCAGGCTCTTCATTCCTCCAAGTTGATGACCCCAATATATCTAGATACATTGATGACACTACAGATGATGATTCGGATGATGATTTTGACACTGGTAATTAATTTATTCTATCTACGAGTTTGGATCCGATATCGGATTGATTTGGATCGTATAGCAAACTCAATCCGCAAATTTCTAATCCGAAAACGGATCCAATTTAATCCGATTTTTGATATTTCCAATCCGAAATTTGATCGAATAAAATTGAAAAGTGCAGAATCGGATTGAATCATCGCCTCCAATCCGATTCGAAAATTTTGATTAATGCCCGTTCAATCCGGAATCGGATCGGATTGGGAAATCTTTACGATCAATGGTAAATCTGACGCCAATGTTCGAATTTCAGGTCGGCATGCACATCCTCCAACCTCGTATGACGCAGCACATCAGATTGCACAATTAAAAGAGCAATTAGATCGAGAATTTCATGGTGGTTCCAGTAATAATCTTGAAGTACCTGGTAGTTTTAACGAAAATGGAAAGCGTACTTCTAATCCTTGGGAAAGGGAGCTAGAGATGAAGAGGATACGCCAGTTGGCCAAAGACCGGTCTGATAAATCCGCAGGGACCTCTAGATCCACCAGATCTGTCCACCAGAGAACAAATCAAGAAAAGGGGGTGGTGGAAGAGACCCCAATTTCCGGGCTGGATGGGATCCAATCAAATGAATTTGAATACAAAGCTGAAGTTTTTACCAAAAAGAGCAATCAGGAGTTAATTCTGAATCCGAAAACACTTTTAGTAGCTAATAATAGAGAGGAGAATAATACCATTAATATAAATACTACTTGAATTGGATGCTAATTATCAACCTTAGGGCTGGGATCTGAAATCCGTCGAATTAAAATTTGAATTCCGAGGATTCGACTTTGGATGGGAAAAACTTAGGATCCGAAACGGGTTTTGGATTGAAATGGGATGGTTTGAAACTTAAAATCCCACAAATTTATCCCATCCGAGGTGGATTCTAACGAATCCCAAGGATTTGACCGAGCTAGCCATCCGATTCACTTGAGATCGGATCCGAAATTAATCCGAATCCATTCAGATCCCTTTCCGAACGGCATCCGATTGGATTCGGAACTTCGGAATCGGATTGAATCCCTTTAATCCCAATCCGAACCACGAATCCCAGTTCAATCCGAGTTCGGATTGGGGGGAATTTAGTTTCGTATCCCAGACCTAAACCTAATCGTAGGTGCTTCCTTATTTAAGTTCCAAATCCGCAGCTTTCCAAATTTGCTTTCTCATGAAATAGATACTTTCAAATATTGCAATAAATATTGTACAAGTTCGAGAATTGTTCTCAGAATTTGATGTATTTTTATTCGGAGGGTGCAAATATATATTTATGCTTAACAATCCGGCTTAAGAAATAACAAAATAATAAAATAAAGTCTTCAGATTGATTTTTTATTTATTTTTTAAGATTTATTATAGCTTAAGAATTGGAATTTGAACAGAATATACTCGTACATACTACAATAGGCATTCTACTCCTAAAATTGGGGAAAGAAAGCAAACTTTCACTTTGTAAAGAAATACATTAGTACGTACCTGATACGGGGGAAATATAATATATGCTAAAGTTCAAGGAGATTCTCATAATAAAAATACGGGCTAATTTAATTCAGGACTGAGAATGTCCATCATATTCCCTATATATTAATATGCATGCTGATAGGAATACTTTGATTTCTTGCAAATAGCTAAACTTTTTATGTATGATCATATCCGTAAAAGAATTCCACATGTTTAAATAGATACCTAATTATACTAGTATAATATAAGTAAAATAATTCTGCTTATACTGATATATGGACTACAATACATTTGAAAAGATAGGGGATCCAAAGTTGCATCGGATATATTGTAGTAGGATTATTAATGGCATGTGCATACAAAAATATTGACAAAATATCTCCTATATATTAATGCTAATTTCTGGTTACTTTCTCCCTGCCCTATACATGGACGGATATTAACAATCCTACTTGGGATGGGATTGAATTCGGCCATCCCAATCCGAACCACGGATCCCAAATTCCATTTCAATCCGAGTTCGGATCGGATTTCGGATAATTTAACTTGGGATCCCAGCCCTAATTGCAGTATATGTAAAAGTTGAAATATAGGATTTTAGAATATAGATTTTAGTATTATTTTACAGCCCATGTTCGTGGTTATTGTAAATGCATATATTATCCGTAGTAGTACCTATTATCCAAAGCGGTGGCGTATGTTGGTTTTTGAGGGTAAAAGAGGAAGGAAATCCGAGAAAGTCACGAAAACTCTCTGAAGGTGGTTGCCTTCCAACTCATATATATAACGAATTGTATTTCAATATATCTGTATATTGTAGTGCATACGTAGGCATTGCATTAGAATATAATGAAGGTAGTAAAATCCGAATTATTTTTAAGCCATTACATTATATATCGTACATATATTATCGGGTGGGGGTTTGTTATTCGGGGTGTAGGCTCAAATGCAATCAATAATATGTCCGAGCAAGAGCAGACTCGCCTAACTAATAAATGCGACCTGTAAAGGTAGGTAGTTGTTAAACCTGGGGTGAGTCAGCACCTGAAATCGAGATTCCTTTTTTTTCTAATATTAATTCATACATTTATTAATTCTTCCAAAGACAAGACTGGAAACTCCTTTAAAAAAAGTCCAAAAAGATATTTGAAACCTCCAGAAATTGAATTGAAATTATTCCCAATTTTTGCGGACAAACAAAATTGAGATTTCCTTTAAATTGTATTTTAATTTTGCTCCCCCCAAAGTTTTGTAAATTTTTGCATTGAAATTTTGCAATTTTTTTAAATTTGGAATTGGCAAATTTTTTGAATAAGATTCAGAAATGAGGTAAAAATTTAGAGGCTCGTGGAACTACTCAAGATATGGAGAAATATGACCCAATTGGTGTGGGTAAGATCACATTTTAATTTTATTCATATTTTTATTTTATTAAAAACTCTACAATATTACGGATTTAATCCGAGGATCGGATTGGATCCGATTGAATGGGGAATCCCAATCCGTAGTTTTACAATCCGTTTGGATGGGAAAAATTTGGGATCCGAAACGGGTTTGGGATTGAAATGGGATGAGTTTGAATCTTAAAATCCCACACATTCATCCTACCCGAGGTGGATCCCAAGTTCCCAACGGATCGCACGGATTTTGCCGTGCTAGCCATCCAATCCATTTGGGATCGGATCCGAAATTGATCAGAATTCAATGCCGTTTGGCCGAATCGGATTGAATGAATATTGATATTGATATGATATCATAATGAATCCCTATTAATAATAACAATCCAAACCCTGAATTCGTTCAATCCGAGTTCGGATCGGATTTGTGTAAAATTAAGCTTCGGATCCCAGCCCTAATGTACGGCATAATTTATTTCCATCGCTGATCACATTCACGATCTGTGAAATGATAATTTTTAAAAATCCCTTTAAAAAAAATTGCAAAACATTATTAGATAATTACCTTATATATTAGGTAATCAAAACTTTTATTGTTTAGTTGGAGAGGGGTCTTACGGGATTGTGCTCAAATGTAAGGCAAGGGATTCTGGCCGGATTGTAGCCATCAAGAAATTTATAGATTCTGAGGATGATGCTAATGTAAGGAAGATTGCCTTAAGGGAAATCCGTGTCCTTCGAGTAAGTATTTTGAAATTCACTTCCGGTTTCACTTAAAAGTTAAATTAGTGCATGTTGTGAGCTGTGTGTGTAAAAAAGCCGATCAGGAAATGAAATGAGTTATCGATTTGTGTCTTTTTGTGTGATCATGTCACTATTCATACATGTAGAATTTGACGGGTGAGGAGAAAAAGTAGATTAACTTATTAAAAAACACATTCCTTTGAGCCCGAAATAACATTGATGACAAGGGTGACAGGGTGGTGCTTTGTGGGGGAGGTTTTAATCGAATTTTGTCCTCCTCAGAAACTCCGCCATGAGAATCTTGTCAACCTGATTGAAGTATTCCGGAGGAGGAAGCACCTATATCTCGTATTTGAGTTTATTGACCATACGCTACTAGACCAATTGGAGCAGAAATCTCATGGTAAACCTAATGGTATATTTTTAAATAATGACAATTTAATAAAAATTCGGTTTTTTTGGAATTTTAGGATTGGACGAACAATGTGTCCGCAAATATGTTTTTCAAATCATACGGGGCCTTGGGTTTTGCCACGATAATAATGTAAGCATTTTTTTTTAAATTCTTATTTTTGTGCTTAAACTGATGCGAAGAAATGGCCTATTATTTTAATTAATTAGCAAGGAATTGGATTAATTTTTTGTATCATTTTGCAATCATTTGAACCATCTATTAATAGACCTACGAGTAATATTGTACAATAGGTTTGGAGATGTCTACGCAAATTGAATTCCCTTATGAATAAAATGTTGATAGTAATTTGCTTAATCATGGGTATAGGTATTATTCCTCAAGTTGCATTATAATTAAATTATTATATCGTATTAGGGCTGGGATCCGAAGGTATATTTCCCCCCAATCCGATCCGGTTTCGGATTAAACATAATCCGTATTCGGATTGGGATTAAGGGATTAATTCCATCCGATTCCGCTAAACCCTCCCGATTGAATTCGGATCCGATCCCAAGTGAATCGGATAAGTCTCACGGTTGAGATTCATTGGGATAAATGTGTGGGATTTTAAAGTTCAAACCCATCTCAGTTCAATCCCAAACCGGTTTCGCATCCGAAATTTTTTAGATTCAAAGTCTGATCATAATCTTCGGATTGAAATTCCTATCCGATCCGAAGGATTTCGGATCCCAGCCTTATATAATAATTCTGCAATAAATAGTGTACAAATATCGAGTTTTTTTGCATTTCCTTGCAGCCTTCGCTGGCCAAATATTTCAATGAACTCGAAGACTCTTTCACCTCAGATATTTTAGCATTTAACATTGCATTGGCTAGAACTCCCTACCTAGAAATATCCTACAAAATGTTTACCCTTTTACCTACGCTAGGAATTGCTTAACACGCAATTTCCCAATCAGCTTCTTTTATCCTCCACCTTCTAGAATGACTCGTACAATATATTGTAGTAATATTATATCTTCCGAATGCCTAAAAATCTTTCAGATTTACTCATTCTCAGAGCACATTTTATGATTATTTCCTCTTTTAGTTCCTTTTTAGCGGCTATTGACTTTCTGGCCTAAATTTCACCTTCCATTCATTTCACAATTCCATATATTGCTGATGAATGATGATATAATCATATTATAGCATTGCATTAATGTCCGCATTGAAATCTCAAAAGAGTTTTTGGAGAAATCTCAAGGGGAAAGCAATAAAATCTTGAGCAAGTTATGCTGAGGCTGAAAAAAGGATTAAACGACAATGACTGCAAAGTTCCGATTCAATGGCATTCGGTGTATCGATAATACCCGGGAATATATTAATCAATCCATTTTAGTTTCTGAAATTCGAGACGAGATTTCTTCATAGGAAATTGAAATGGACGATGAAATGAGGAAATCTGGGGAATTTCCATTGAGAAAGTCCAGGGAGAAAGTATGCTGCTTTTGGCCAGCAACAATTAGGGCTGGGATCCGAAATCCGTCGGATTAATCCGAAAATTTCTGATTTTTGGATCCAGTAAAAAATTGGGATCCGAAACGGGTTTGGAACTTTGGATTGATTGATTCAGATTCAAATTCATCATATTTCAATCCGATTGAAATGAGATGGGTTTGAATCTGAAAAAATCCCACACAATTATGATTTATCCGAGGTTTATCCCAACGGATCCTACGGATTATGCCGTGAAGCTTATCCGATCCACTTGGGATCAGATCCGAAATTGATCCGAATCCAATCGGAAGCTGTTCAGCTGAATAGGATTGAATGAATCCAACTTTAATCCCAATCCGAACCACGGACCAAGTTCAATCCGAGTTCGGATCGGATTTCGAAAATTTTAGCTTTGGATCCTAGCCCTAATTCGGGGATTTGATTAATTGGTTGAAGAATTAAGGTTTTTATGCGCATAAAATTATCCAGGATTCTACGGCCTAGAACTAAACTTTTCCATTAAAAAAACTCTGATTTTTGTGACTTTTTTGATGTCTAAAAACGAAGGCTTTTTAACATTTGCATGTGTGCAACCCACACCACCATCATTAAACTCGAGGAAAGTAAATTTAGCTCTAGAACGGAGGTAGGAAGGACTTTGGAGGTGACATTGAAATTTCTTTATTGGGGAAATGGCAAAGGGGCTCTGCATTGTCTCTATAAATATCCGTTTCAAGTATAGGGTAGATAATAGGTTAAAATACCACCTGCAGTGTGTTACAATAGGATTTTAGGTGCATAAATTAATTGAGTACACTCTAAAAAGGATTGATTTTTCTTTTGTTAGATTATCCATCGGGACATTAAGTAAGTTTTACATGCAATATCTTTATATATACCTTAATTAAGCCTAGGGCTGGGATCCGAAATCCGTCGAATCCGATCCGATATCGGATCGGATCAGAAAAGCCCAATCCGAAGATTTACTCATCCGATTTTGGATCCGGAAAAATTTGGGATCTCAAACGGGTTTGAGATTGAAATGGGATGAGTTTAAATCTAAAAAATCCCTCAGATTTACCCTTCCCAATCCTCATCCCAATGGATCCTACGGATTTAAGCCATATCGGATCCACTTGGGATCCGATTGAGATTGATCCGAATCCAATCGGAGGCCGTTCGGCCGAGTCGGATTGAATAAATCTAATCCTAATCCGAACGTACGGATCCCAGCTCAATCCAAGTTGGGATCGGATTTCTGAAATTAAAGCTTCGGATCCCAGCCCTAATTAAATTAACACTTTATATTTCATAATGATTTTTAGGCCTGAGAATATTCTGGTATCTTCAAAAGTAAGTTAATGTTATTTAAAAAATAAAAGTTGGGATGATTTAAAACAAGTTTTAAATTAGGGGATAATTAAACTCTGTGATTTTGGATTCGCGAGGAATTTATGCGGGGCTGGGGATGTTTATACCGTAAAAAATACACTTTTAGGCTTCGAATGCAATTTAATTTCTTTGATCATAAAATAGGGATATGTGGCTACAAGATGGTATAGAGCTCCAGAGCTCCTCGTGGGGGATCTTTATGGAAAGTAAGCCTTGCCAATGTCATTTATTCTCATACCTAATAGAAAAAGTCTCCTCCTGAGTGGCCCAAGGTCCCACTCTATTTTTCTACAATATTTCAATGAAATAAGATGATAATTTATCATTTGGATTCCCATTCAAAAAGGGAGGTCGATATTTGGGCGGTAGGATGCCTCTTCTCGGAAATGAGGTGGGTGAATTTGTTCATAATACTTGTACGTATTAAGGAGGGTCCTATATTGTCCCTTGATTTTTTTCAGTACTGGAGAACCCCTATTCCCCGGAGATTCGGATATCGATCAACTCTTTCTTATTGCACAATGTCTAGGTATGCCTTAATTTGAAGGTTTAAAATCTTCCGTAGGGCTGTGGGATCCGGAATCCGTCGAATTATCCGATATCGGATCGAATGAAACATCCCAATCCCAATTTGGATCCAAAACTGTATTGAAATGGGATGCGTTGGAATCTAAAATCCCACACATTCCATCCCAAATGAGGTTGGGAATCGGCGATATTTGATTCGACGGATTTGGCGGATTGAAATCGGATCGGATTGGGAAAAACTTCGAATCCCAGCTCTAAATTTCGGATGCATTTTAATGCTAAATAAATAATCCTATTTAAAATCTAGGGAGGCTCTCCAAAAGGCATCTAAATATAATGGCAAAAAATTCCGCATTTCGAGGGTTCAAATACCCAAAATCCAGGCATGGTTCTACAACCTCCAATAAAAATGGGACACCTGGGAGGTCAGACGTCACGACGGGGCCAGGAAGTAAACAAAATTCTGGTAGAAGGGTCAGTCAATCTAAAGGAGAAGAATCTGTATTTGCTTCAATGTTTCCCTCATGGTCTGACGAGGCTGTTCAACTTCTTACCGTCTGCCTAGATCCGGTAGGGTCACCAACTTAAGTCCCAGGAATTGGTTCATTTGAATTTTTGAAACTTTTTCCAGGAACCTTCAGCTAGACCAACCTGCAATGGACTTTTACGACTCCCCTATTTTACTCTTGATAATTTCCCTACAAGGTACCTACTATTAACCCTTAAAAGTTCACAAAGTTCAACTAATTATTTTTTTAAATGGTCAGATTTATTGCGGAATTAAATCAAAAGTTACAAAGTGAGGGTAAACCACCCGTGGCAGCTTTTTCCACCCGGAAAAAACGGATACTTGGAGCTAATGTCAATCCCTCATCAATGTCAAACCTTCAAATCATGTCCAATGGACCTCAGGGAGCTCCCAATAAAAATACACCTTCATCAAAACCCAATCTGAATGGAAATCATTTGGAAGAGATTCAAAATCAGCTTCCACTCCCAACGCCACCGCCTCCTCCTACCACAAATAATGGATTTCTCGGAAAGATTGGATTACAAACCTCTTCCCTACTTAACCAACCTCCTCCCCCTCAATCTAATAATTCTAATAATAACAATGTCAATGGAGTGGGTCGTCAAAAAACATTTTTAGTTGAAAAAAATCTCAAAGATAAGCTTGGAGGTTCAATTTCGACTCAAAAGGATCCATCAAAAATCCCAATCTTTCTTAAAGAGGTCCAGAAAAAATCATCTGATGATCTTATACTTCCTCCTAGCTCCTCAACTGTGTCTGGATCTAAAAGTTCACCAAATTTTAATTATACCCAACCTGAAAAGCTCCAATCCGTGTCATTTACAAAGCCAGAGTCGAAAAAATATAGTTTTTCATATGCTTCAAATGAAGATGATAGGAGTCTTCCCGGATTTACACATCCTCCAGTGACTACCCTCTCTTTTGGGGACTCCTCTCATAACACTCATCTAATTCAACAGACCCCTACCACTCCAGGACATCATCATCTTTTGAATGTAAAATCTCCTGGTAGTAATACAAGTAGTACACAAAGAAAGAAGACTGTAGGATCTACCAATTTATTTCTTCATAATAGCTACACTAGTAACCTTCTTCAAGGGTCACCTCAAGGGGGGTATCAACCCCTCAATAATATCAATTATTCAAACAATGGAGGAGGTGGAGCAAAATCACTTCCAGTATCAATTTTTGGAGCATCAATTCTTAAAAATAATGGAAATAGCCGAGGAGAAATGGGACAATTCCTTCCTAGAAAGTCACCCTGGTCAAATAATATGGCTAGCGATGACCCTACCATCCCCTTACCATTTCTAACTCTTGGTACTTTTTAATAAATTAATTTTAAATTAAATTTGGGATCATTT
>JAAZTK010001345.1:0-14449 GCA_036507255.1 Megalothorax incertus
GAAATTGTATCTGACGAAGACTTTGATGGATTTGAATAAAATATTTCCTGAGAAAAATAATGTTCCATGTATTACCCGCACCCGTGTATTACCCGCACCCCTGATTTTTGGAAAAAATTCACTTTTTTCTTTGTATTGCCCGCGGGCAATATGCGGGAATTTAGGGTAGTATCCTACGATAGAATTCACAGGATAGCATATTAATTAAGGCATTTAGGCTTCTAATAGCTAAAAAAATAAAATACACTTTCCCCAAAAATATATTAAATGGACTTCTTTTTACTTTTAAGTTATAATCTCTTTAATCGGATTGATCTAATCTATATTTAATTGTTAATTCTAACATTGTCTAGACATGTCACAGTTATAAACTAAATATTAAATTAAATTGTACGTGTAACAGTGCAGCGATAATTTAAAATGTATGTTAATAACTCTTTGTTTATTTATATCTTAATTATGTACATCATATTTCACTTTTTCTCTCACTCAAGAATTTTTAAAAGAAATTTCCAAAACTCATTCATTTTCCACTCATTGCCGTCGTCCCCGCTTGCTAGACTTGCTCTCTTAATTGTCCACTTAATTCCACTTAATATAATCTCATTGACCTTTACCTTTATAATATATATTTCTCTAGCGAATAAATTTTGAGTCCTACCCAGTTTAATTGTTTCCGGATCTTCCTAACCTATCCAAGAAAAAATATGAATATTTCCTCATTTCCAAACAAAATGGCATCGCTTCTTATTCTTCTCCTGATTTCCCTCAGCTTGGATTTGACAATTTCTCAATATATGAGTCCTGGACTTTGCCCTAAGCTTCCTACCGTTCAAAATCTGGATATTAATCGGGTATTTAATTTTTTAAAAATTCTTTTAAAAGTAAATTTCGAATTTTACATTTTTTAAAAATAAATTTAGTATTCCGGCCGATGGTACGAAGTTGAAAAATACTGGTTTATGATGGAAGCCACTGCCAGATGCGTCAACGTGTTATATTATAAAATGGCAGATGGGAATTCTACATTTGGCGTTGAAATCAGTTTGATTGAAAATATGTAAGGATTCCCGAACTAATTCAATTTGGAATTTATTGACTTAAAGTTATATTTTTAAGGACAAGAAATAGACTTAGAAATATTGGACGCACTTTCCATCGGCCAAATGCCGATCAAAATGCAGCAGATTTCCGGCTTGAACTTCTTATCAATCAATCTCCCATTCCATGTAATTAGGTGTATTTCTTAAAGCATATTTTATATCAATACTTATATATTCAAGTTATATTCCCGTGGAACTATTTGGTGTTGGATACGGATTATGATAATTACACGGCCAAGTACACTTGCACTCAAGCGGGACCAATAAAGCTTCGTAAGTTATAAGCATGTTAAAATAAATGGCAAAAAGGCATAAATGATAAATTCACAGAATATTTATGGATCCTTTCACGAAAACAAACCCTCGATGAAGAGATCCGGAGGAAACTGCATGCAAATTTGGAGGCGATTGGAGTTTCCACCCGATTACTTCGCGGATCTAATCAAAATTGCGAATTTGATGGAAGGGAGAATGGAATCGAAGCCCTACCCCAGCGGAATTAAAATAAATAATATTTCAACTATTTATTTTATATGGATTTACTTTGCATTTCTAAAATTTTATTAAAACTTTTGATATTTACCCAATTTTTAAAATTAAAATTACAACATCAAATCAAATCTCATTGTTTTTACATTATTTTGAAGATTTGAAATTTATTATTTAGCCAATAGTAATGGGAAAAGGTCCAGCAGCACACCGAGAACATTCACAAATTCCATCACCTCGACAGTATCTTAAATAGTATATCGGTACTTTTAAAAACACTAGTTATTATTAAAATTTTAAAATATACCCAGTGCCACAATTTTGACCAGCGCAAGTCCCAATGCAACATGATCTCGCGGCCCAAGACCAAAGCCCCCTACGGCAGCATCCAATTTGAGCCTCAGATTGCTAATAAAAATTAATAAATTGAATTTTACTGGGTATATCCGAATTATTTTTATAAATAAAATTACCAAAATTGCAAAGGCTGCGAGGATTCCAAGAAGAAGGATAATTTTCGACATGATTTTTACTCAAGATCAGTAATAATCTGAATGATATTTCAATCTTAAATGTGGATCATTTTTATACCTGAGGGTTTATTATTTTTCAATTTTAATGTAAATTTTTGTACCTTGCTAGGAATTTTCCAGAATATGTTTATTTAGTTTGAAGCATGCTTTCTGGGAATTATAAATTAATAATTAATTAATTTATAAAATCAACAGAAAGAGAGATTGGGAAATTGAAATATTTAATTTTAATAGAATATACAAGGATATTCCAGGAAAAAGTCAAAGCTGTATTTTTTATATTTTACTCTTAATTTTTCCCAGAATATATTATATTTTCTGACGCAAAGCAAATGGCCTAGATTTCCTTTAAATGCTATTCCCTCTCCTTTACTAATCCTAAATCAATCCTATTATAACTCTTGATGCAAAGGGCATTCATAAATAATTTATTTCATATAGGTTTTCTATAAATTTTTAACTTTATTAAATTTTTGGATATTTCACAAATTACAGAATAGCTTAAATTATGGAAATATATGGGTAATAAGCATTACAATACTAACGTAATACTACCTACAATACAAATATGTATATCGTATTAAACTACTGATAATATAATGGAAAGTATCTAAATTGACTATTCATTATTCTTAAATTGAAGAATTATTAAAATATACGTAATTACTGCCGAGAGTGTCTATAATATAAGATAAGATATAGATAATTTTAAATTTTAAATTATATTATAATATAATATTTATAAAATTCTTACCGAAGAGATAAGATGTCGGTCTAATATAAAAAATCCCCCAGGCTTAATTTTTGGCGGATCGGTGGATAATTTTACCATAATTATTTGAAGCTAAAATTCAATGATTTTTTAAAATCGGCCATTTATAAATATTTAGTACCTGAAAGTTCTCATTTGATGTCAAATCTTCATTTTTGAATCTCTCTCGAATACTAATCTCCAAACCCTTAAATGCCCTCCCCAATTTTGTAGCTTCTGAAGTCAAGTCGTATAAAACCCAAAAATAAACAAATAAAGTAGGAAATTGTGTAAGGGTATGAGCAGAATCTTCGTTTTTCAACAAATTAAATAAAATAAATGTAGTTTGCGTTGTAATAAATGTCATTGCTAAAATTAATTCCAGAATAATTTTAAATCCAAAAAGTCTATTAAAATTTGAAATTTCCAAATCGATCCAATTCAAAACCCTGAGGATATCTACTATTTTAATTTCCCTTGAATCATGAACAGCTTTTGCAAGAACTGTCAAAGAATTTGTATAAATTTTGACAAAATAATTGATCCAATGATGATGCATGCAATTAAAAATATAAAATGGGACAGAAAAACTTATTAGGCTTACAAAAGTAAAAAAATCAATGAAGCTGATATTTGTCTGTGAAAGTGAAACATATTTAATTATAAAGGTACCTGTCGTAAAACTTGATATAATAGCAATTGAGAAACAAAATAAAAAATATTTCCGATATTTTTTCTGAATCCCATTTTTTTCAAAATTTGCCTGGAATTCCATAATAAAAATCGATATTTTTGAGTCCATTTTAGTCAGAAATTCAATGGTTTGATCCCAAAATATTTTCATCGGTCTTTCCGTGAAATATGTATGAATTCTTTGGATTAAAATTGAAAACTCAAATAAACCCAATGACCCGAGTGCGGCTAAAGTTAAACTTTTAGATTCAAAGTTAAACATTATGGGAAGAAGTTCAAAATTAAAAATGGAGAATATAATTAATAAAAATGTTTTTATTAATAAAAGATTTTGATATACTTTCAAAGCAATTATTTTAAACGAACTTTGCTCTTCATTCTGAGTTATAGCTCCAAGAAATCCCAAAAATCTAGCGCTTATTATTGCCCAATATGCATATTCAAATATCCTTAATTCCATATTATGATTTTCGAAAGATTTTGAAAATATTTTTGATTTTTTAAATATCTGCATTTTGGAAAAATTCCACAAAATAACTATCTGTATTTAGACCATGAAAAATTGTCAAAATATATTTGGAAATTTTTAATTAAGATTTACGATTAGTGGCATTATAAATATTTATTGCGAAATTTTACAAAATAAAGGTATGAAATAAATTATTGCATATTTATTTAATTAAAATAATTAATTAAATTATGCAACAAAATAAATAAAAGTAGTAATTTATTGTACAAATATGTAAAAGCAATTTTCATTTGTAAATTGCGAAAAGTATTATTGTAAATGAAGCAATATCAATATATAAATTTATAAACAAAACATATTTACAATTTCATATTATCCTTTTCCCCTTCCACCACCACCTCCACGCCCTCCTCCTCGACCCCCACCTCGACCACCACCAACTCCTCTTGAACGGAAACCTCCATATCTGATCCCAGATCTTCCATATGATCCCCTATTATAATTGTTGCCCAGACCATCTTGACCGATTCTTGAAGAGAAACCTCCATGTGGGATCCCATATCTTCTAATGTATGTTCCCCTATTATAATGGTACCTTCTTTCATTTTGCATCCCCATATTTCTGAATCGTTTTCTTTGTTTGATATTCCAACCAATATTCGACCCAACTTTTTTAGGTCTTCCAACCCGGTTTAAATCATTGGTATTTGGAATATTCATTCCAACGTTGGAATCGTGAGATTTTGGCTTTGAGATTTTATTGAGGTCATTTTGTTCCTCATGTTGAATTTGGGGAACTCCGTTTGATCTTCTTTGTTGATCTGATATACCATGAGCTCTCATTCTCCCAACACCTCCCCCACCCCGATTTTCATCCTCCTCTTTCTGAGTTCGGTCAATACTACCACGAGGATGCTTCCAAGAATAAACAGATTTAGGCAAAGGTTTGCGTTTCTTTTGCTGTTTTCCTGTGATGATTCTTTCGCAATGTCAACATCCCGACGAAATCTATTGTGCAATTTCAAATTTTAATTAAACAAATACAAATATGTATTTCTAAATTTATAGGTATACGAGTATTAAAATTATCCGTACCTTTCATTTATAATATTTTCCTGTTCAAATAACTCGAGCTTTTTGGCATTTTGTCCATTCTTATTTAAAAATATTTTTAGAATCTTTTTATTCTGATCTTTTTTGAAATTACCAATATATCCTTACTGTGAACAATTTCTCCATTAGAGGAAATCACAACGCAGAAGATGATGAAAATATTTAGAAGAAAAATTGAAATTTTAAATTGCATTTTGGTTCCTTAAAATTGTGCTAAAATATCTCGTTTTGGTAAAGATAGCTTAGCTTCAAATTGTGAATCCTTTGATTTCTCTAATCCTAAGTTTATATATATGCGAGATAAATTATCAGTAGTGCAGTTTTATAACGCACAAAAACAATATTATTTAATTGGCACTGGACGCTGACGTCTTTGTCCAGACTCAATATCTTTACATATTGTAGTACATACATATTGTCATATGCCAAGGCTTAAATGACCGAATGATTAAAAGTTTATTTTTATATGCTGTATCATATTGATCGTATCCTTCGTATAAAATATATTTTAATATCTAATATTAATACTAATATCTAATACTAATATACAATAGCATGGACTCCTTGAATTTGATTAAATGGTCTGTTTGAAGAGACTAAACTCATGACTCGAATTTAGAAATGACGTTTCTCTCTCAATTAGGAAGTTTTTGATGAATTTAAATAAGCAAATTATTTCTCCAGTCATATATTCCCCCTATATTTCATGTATTGTTAAAATTCAAAATGTATTACTACTACATACAAATAGTTCGTACGGATATTGCATGGAAATAGTGGAGGTAGTAGATGGATATGGCATAACTTTTATAGTACTAATACAATGTATATACGACTTAAAATTTGTTATTATTGTAAATATTGCACAAATTACATATAACAAAAGCTTGCAAAGTTTGAATATATTTTAGACGTAAAAGTAAGTTATAAGGGCTGGGGATTTATTCGATAAAAATATGTTTGATAAGATTATTTTATAGGAATTCTAGTAAATCGTTTTAAAATGAAACACGTCATTTGTTTTAGTGCATGTTGTATTACCTACATAGATATTTAAATTATCAAAGTAAGGTTTGATATTGCTTGTCAATTAATCAAGTTTTATTAAAATAATTATCTAGTTTTATTATTGCAAAAACATTAGTATTCTATTGCATATATCTTAACATTGAAAATCACAAATTTGATAAATGACTAATTTATCAGCTGAATAATATAATATATTATCCATTCCAATCTTATAATTTTTAAAATGACAGGTAAGCCCAAATTTACTTTCTTTTAAAAATCTCTAATTTTGCATTATTTCTTCATTGCCAGAATGTCGACTCTTAAAAGATTTCGAGATAACAAAATTCCTCGGATCCGGAGGTTTCGGGCTCGTTTTTTCTGCCAAAAATCATCTTGATGAGTTAGATTATGCCATCAAAGTCGGCATCCAGGATGATTCCAAATATCAAAAGGGTGAGGTTATGACATTTTCACGTCTCAAGCCACATCCCCATCTAGTGGCTTACAAAACATCATGGGTTGATCAAATCCCGATTAAAAAAATTTCCTCGTTGGGCGAAACTCTAAAATTTGACGCCAATGAAATCTTAAGGTAAAATATTGTATTTTTCAAACGGAATTCATATAATTTTTCTAAATTCATTGCACGCCTTTAGCTCTAAAGGGAAATCAAAATCAATTCATGTTTTCTGCATTCAAATGGAATTATGCGCAGGGGATTTACGGAGTTGGATTGAAAACATGAAATCACTCGATGAAAAGACAAATTTGGAGATTTTCAAACAAATAGCTCAAGGAATTAAATTCCTACACCGAAATCAAGTCATTCACAGAGATATCAAACCAGACAATATATTTTTTGACGCCAGGAATTCAAAACTGGTAAAAATCGGAGATTTTGGCGTGTCAGTGGTGGTGAAAAAAGGATCGGGAGGAGCACCAAAAACTGCAATTGGGACAGAACTTTACTGGGCACCCGAACAATCAACGGGGCAATATGGGACTGAAGTTGATGTCTATGCACTTGGCGTTATCCTCCTTGAATTGTTTATCGCTCCTGGTATTGTCCTCCGACAGCATCCTGCTCTATTTGTAAAAACAATTTCTGAGGGTAAACTTTACCAAAAGTTTCCCAGCTGCATGTCGGTATTTCCCAAAGTTATATCAGTCATAATTGGGCTAACTCAAATTAATCCCCAAAAAAGAATGGATTTAAGCGGAGCTTTAAATCATTTGAATTTGACATCGCCATCTTCTGGGAATATTGATATGAATGCGGCAATTAAGGAATACCTCGGGAAATATGGAAAGCTTGATTTGGAATCGGATCAAAAATATCTGGGCATCATCGAGGAATATGTTAAAAATGGCGGATCAACGGAAACAAATCCAAAACCGGAAATGAATTCAGTCTATTCATTCACGCCATCTAGTCCACCCGCTGTTAAAGTCTCCAAATATAGAATGATGCTTTGGGCTGGAATAAATTCAGATGAGATAAAGCATATTAACGAAAAAACGGTCGGAAGAAAAATTGTTCTTTACGATAGATTGGCAGCCATTTTGAAAGGAAGGAAATCCGGTCAAAAGCTTACATTTTTGCTTTGTGAAGTAAGCAATTTTTAAAATTCGATATATGATATTAATTTTTTTTAAAATTAGGTTTCGCTTGGAAATGTATACAAATCCCCAATGGGATTTGAACATTGGAAAAAGAAGCCGGTTCCAGCTGGGAGTGACACCGTCAAGGGTTGCGGGGAATGGATTCCAAATTGGTCAGAAAACGCATTTTTCGAATCTGGAGGACCAATAATTCCAAAGGGTCAAACTAGGAAGGATACACAGTTTCCAAAATACAGACTCCAATTCAACGAATATATCATTTTCGACACACGATTTGTGAATATTTCGAATATTGTAGAAATTACTCTTAATAAGTAGATAAAATTTAAGTTTTATTTATTTCCGTTACAAATTAGATTGTAAATATGCTTAAAATTTCAAAAGTCAGCTTCGATTAAATACTTGATTTGAATCCTGCTCGTATCATAAATTATATATTCATTATAATTTAAATCACTCCCCTTGAAATACTCGTTGAGAACTGTGACACCTAGCGGAATTTTGACACCATCGCTTTGAGTTAGGGTTTCAGACGCTTTTGGTTGATATTTCCCTGCTCCAAAAACAGAATCGTATCCTTTTGGGGGTTCAGATAAATCATTGACAGCTTCCGTCTTTTGACACCAAGACCCCATATCAACTTCACATAAGAAGAGATAACCAGGCCGAGATTTGCCGCAATATTGGGCACTTTTGCTTGCCCTATCCGCGAAATATATCCCATTTCCAAACATCCCCGGACGGCTATTAGATTTTGGTGGAATGACAAAATGACGCTTCAGAATCCCTTCCAAATTTCCTCGCCTTGTCCCATGCCAAAGTAGCATCCGATTCTTTGATTTTGAAATAGTAGAAGAATTTTTGCATTGGGAAATTTCAAAAAGTTTCAAAAGATTGAATTTTGGGAAATGGCAATTGGACCCTTCCGCATATTTCTTTATGTTTGCGTAGTTGAAGTCCGATGCGGAAAGAAGTCGAACATTCCATTTGGTCCGGAACTCGGTGATTGGCCATTGGGGATTTACAATATCCGTGAGCATTTTATAGTTCCTTGAATTATTTGCATTTAAAAATGGTTTTTAAACTTTAAAACTTGTATGATAATTGTTAATTAGGTACCTCTCTTCCTGAAGACATTTTTCACAACAAATCCCACCCCCTGAAGCAATATAAAATGTCGAGAGGCTCACATTACAATATGTGCATTTAAAGCAGTCTGTATGATAATGTTCGCCCTTTGATGTGGAAGTTGATTTCCCTGTAATGGCCTTTTTACATTTAGTACAGATTTGAGCAAATTTTGATTCAAAACAGGATGAGCATACAAGTTTGTCATCTTGAAGAAAGTTTGTTTGATTGAAGATCTAAAATTTGAGAAGGTATTTTAAAAAATTAATGTTAAATTCATTTGACTCACCCCTTTGGAACAAATTGAGCATTTGCATTCATAATGCATATCCTGAGATTTATATGTACAGTATTTTCCTTTTATCAATTCATGGCAAACGTCGCACTTCTTCCCATATGCTTTATCGTAGCATCCTTCACAATATAATTTCAACCTCCCTCCATCCGTTTTTGTATATACTTTCTCCAAATTCTTTCTACATCCAGTACAAGCAAAACAATGGACATGCCAGGATTTCCCTTCGAAGTTTTGCGTGGTAAGTTCTGAAGGGATAAATTTACCGATATAAATGTTTGTAATTATATATTTGATGAATAATTTGCGATTACCGACAGAAATAATTTCCTGACATCCGTAACATTTTGGACTGAAATTTTCATTGTAACATCGGATGCAATATAGTTTACCATCCTAAAATATCAGGAAATTTACTAATTAGATAAGTCTCATATCGAATAAAACTACTACTAATATTATATTAATATAAGTATAACCCACTTTAGTATGAAGTTTCTTCCCGTTAAGCATCGTTTGGCAATCCAAACATTTGAAGCATGCTTCATGGTAGTATTTCCCATTCACCGACCATTCCTAATAGTTAATAATTTATTTAGTTAGTTTAAAAAATCAAATACATTTTTAAACAATTAAAATTCAGGGACCCATTTTATCTATGCATATTGCAACCTGTAAGATTAATGATTATTATAAGCATTTTACTAACCTTTGAATCGCAACCAATCTTCAGCTTACAAATGTGACAATTATGGCGAAAAACCGATTCGTAGCATGGAATGCAATATATGCCTCCTTTATTAAAAAATTTTTCTCCAGGAGCGATGGACCTCTTGCAATTTTTACAACTCATTTTTATTCAAATTAATATTCAGACATGAAAAGCTATGAATATGATATACAAAATAATTATGATGACTCATGTGTTTTAAAGCATGTAATATTGCTTAAAGCTAGTATTGCAACTAGTATTGCAATACAATAGAATGTGCATATAAATTAAGATTTGCAAATTCGTTTAATCTTATCAATTGTAAATTAATCTACTTGATATACCTATAATTATTGTTGTAATTACCAAACTAATTCCAGGAGCTTCACTCTTCAAATCCTCTCATCCGGAATATTTATTATCTTGCGTCATTCATTTAATTTACAGTAAAAGCCTATCATAATCGATATACATATTATATGCATGGAGTTTATTTAAAATCAAATTTTAAATACAAAATTTGATTATATACGAAATTTTGACACGATTCACATCCCCCACTAAATATTTATTATATGATGGATGATTGATATTTTCAAACTTTGTTCTTACCGCAAGGAATTCTTTTAGTATTTCCAAACCTTTGTGTTTCTTTCCCATTTGGATATGCATTTCCCATCATTTTAATAGTATCAAAGTATTGGTAAGAGCCCGGTGTTCCATTGTAAGATTGATGTGTTACTCCAAGCGATACCTAAAAGAATCAAATTCGTAAATATCATACAAAGCAATTATTGGCAAATAACCTCGCAGAGAAGTACCACTTGAGATGTTCTCTTTTTCATATCAATAAGTGGCGCCAATCTATCAAAAAATATCAATTTTTCCCCTTTCCCCAGAGGAATTTGCTCCGTAAGGATGCGGAGATTGCTCATATTTGCATCAATCCAAAGCATTTTGTTATTAATTCCAGGTCCAACAAAGAAATTGGCAACCCTTGTAAATATACCAGTGGAGACTTCAAACCCTTGAATTTCATTGATGTTAATTTGAAGGTTTTGGAGATGGCCGTGATTTTTGCCATATAACTTTATCATTGTCACTTTTTCGGGATTCTCTAACCACCACAATCGTAAATTTCATTGATGTTAATTTGAAGGTTTTGGAGATGGCCGTGATTTTTGCCATATAACTTTATCATTGTCACTTTTTCGGGATTCTCTAGCCACCACAATCGACCCACACTTTCTAAAAATGGAAAAATATTACGCAATTCCGGAGGCTCTCCTTTTTGTTCATTTTGTCTTTGTCCAAAATTTTGAATTTTGGGAACATTTTGCATTTGAGAAGGTTTCCCCTCGATGAGTTCTATTGCTTGTGGACAATTGATAAGATAGGTAAATATCCCAGTATCTTTGGGCCATTGATGTCTTCGGATGCTATTCTTGGTAAGAAATAATTGCTGAATAAATTGACCCAACTTTGGGATTCCGTTGAAGCATTATTGAATTTAGGCGTTCAAGGTCTTTCGAGAAGGTCTGATCACCATTTGTGTACATTACAAGTAGAGGGCGTTGAGCCTCGGATGCCGCCAACCATTGTATAAGGAATTTCAATTGAGGATCACCCTTAAAAGCTCCGCAACCCCATTTCCCCGCTGCAATACCCTTGTTTTGACCATCTTTTANGCTCCGCAACCCCATTTCCCCGCTGCAATACCCTTGTTTTGACCATCTTTTAATTGAAATCCGCAAAAGCATTTGAGCAATTCTCGATTGATGAATTCTTTCTCAAATTGCTGATCTGCAGGCTTTCTGAATTTATTCCAGAATTAAAATTGAATTTAAAAAAATTTAAGAATTACTTTGAGAAATTGATGGCATCAATTGCGAGGATTTCGGTCAATTTTCGGCCGTAGGAATCCGTTGGAGTGGGATCATTAAAATCCCCATCAAAGGCAAATGAATCGCTGTAACCTTTAGTTTGCGAGAATTGCTCAGGGCCCAGGAAGATTAGGACTTCAGGATCTGATAGACATTCTGTAAAAGCCCTCGCTGCAATCATTTCCGGATGCGTGACAAATAGAATCTCCTCCATTACACATCCTCTTCCAAGAACTCCTCCACCTGGTGATTATTTCCAAGTTTTATAGGGTTATAAATTTTTTTAATAGAATTTACCTATATATTTATTGGCAAAATCAACTTGAAGTAGAGTTTTGCAATCTTCAATCTTTCCATTCGTTCTAATTTCAATTTTACAAAGCCTTTTTTCAGAGCTTGACCATTGGGGTGACTCTGACCGAGACATACATCTCCTTACAAAGGTTAATGCACATTCAAAGGTTTCTGGGGCTCGCATCATTCTTTTAAAATAATGCAAAATGCATGAAAGCTTCTCAACTTTGATCGAGGATCCGCCATTTTCAAATCCCAGGTTAAAAAGGCTGTAAAATAAAAAATATAGCCAAAATTGGATTATTTAATATTTCAACTTAACTTGCCTAAAAAAATTCATTGATGGAATATTGGCGTAATGATGATTCGAGGGGAAAGTGCAGAAGAATCCATTTAGAACGATGATAAAAGCATGGTGTTTGGTAAGTGAAGTTGTGCCATTTTTTCCAATAGACAATAACCGGATTTTACCGTCGCGGAACACTTTATGCCCTCTTAATAAATTCTCAACTAATTCAAGAAGGGTTTCTTCTAGGTTGCTTCGGATTTTTGGATGCCACAAAGTCCTAAAATTACAGCCTTTATCTTGAGAATATGTTTTCAAGCTTTTGATGAAATTGATAAATTCTTCCACGGGATTTCCTATAAAAAATATCAAAATTAAAAAATTTTATGATAGATAGGTAATGAATTAAATATTTGGACCATTTGTGTTCCGAAGGCGGTCGCAAAGATTTTGAAGTTTGATTTGGATTTCTCGAGAACTTGAAGGAATTTCTCGAGACATTTTTTCGAATTTCAAAATCAATTCAAAATAACTTCGAATAATGTAATACAAAATATAAGCATATAGGTAGGCATTATCGATATAGCTTATTGATATTACACAGATTTATGAATATCGCGATATATTCAAAATACTTTTATATTTAGTAGTTATCTAAATGCAATTGATATGGTCAAAATACTTTGACGGGTTGATTAGAGTTATTAATTTATCATTATAAATTTTATCTTAAAAAACAAGGATTTTATGGGAATTTGTCAAAAGATATGAAGCTGGGAAAAATAGGCTAAACTAATTTTCATCTACCAAAAAAATATCCTACATTACTGATACGCGATATGTTGTATTATTTTATGTATAGTTAATAATTATAATATATTTATTTAAATATATACCTATTATACTATTTCTTTACTCTGTAATTTTATAGCTTTTTAATTTAGATAAACCTGTCAGATTAAATTGCGATACTTCAAGTTTTATAAGAATTTCCATATAATAAAAGTATGACAAATGTGGAATCATTTCTAAATTGAAAAATGGAATAATTGAATAATTAAATCTAATCTTTAATGATTAATCATTTAACATTTTATAATGAATTCCCAAATTGCTATCATTGCATTGATAAAATGAAATAGGATACATTTATCTAGTAAAATTAGGACTTTATGTTATAAATTTATATCAAGTATCAACCTAAATATATCCGTACCTCTATATAGTAAAAACAAACCTAAAACAAAAGATATTTTTAAAATAACACTTTTTCCAAAATGGGAGAAGAAATTGAAAAAGTTAAACAGAATTTGAGACATTTGCCTGAAGAATATCTAATAAATAAAACAGAAGCTCCATCATTTGAAAGTCAACAATTGAAGGCTTTCCAAGAATCCCCATATGACTCGGGAAAGAGGAATTTTGGCCAGAAACCCGTTATCCCGGGACCTAAGCCATTAAATTTTGTCGAAATGAAAGTACCATTGCATTCTGTGATGCCTTCCAATGAACCTCCTCATCTTATAAGGAATATTCCAATCATCAGCGACGCAATTGCTCTTCCAGAATTAGAAAATATCCAAAATAAAAATTTGGTCACTGTTGAAACACCTCTTGCCGCTCCCTCAATAGTTAAATCCGTTGAAATGGGTTGGAAAAAACCGGAACCAGAAGCTGCTAGTGGCACTAATTTCCAAAATTCTAATTTTGAGGCTCCAATGGAGTTAAGTGAAGAGGAGAATGAACCTGAAAACGCCAGCGATTTTTTGATATTTCCATCAGGGGAAAAATGGCGCCAAATCCGTGAATTATTTGATGATATAAATGAAGATATTGCAACTTCTGTCGGTATGTATAATTTTTTTCTAATAAAATTATTCGATATATCTTGCATGAATATTTATGATTAGATCCAGTAAACGCCAAATCAATTATGGAAAAAATTGCAGCTATTAATTCTGGCATTGGCATTGAGAATCTAGTATCTGCAAGAGATAATGTTTTGGATTTTTCAATCCTCGCCGATGAAGAGCTTTCGGCCAAAATTCTCTCGATTTTTAAGAGAT